>JAQNDB010008061.1:0-11167 GCA_029204045.2 Tillandsia leiboldiana | reverse complement strand
CGAGTTTCCCGCGCCCCGGTGGCTGGGCCCTTCGTGCGCCTTTGAAGACCGTCGAAGTTCTTCTTTTCTCAAGCTGCTCCAACTGCTCGACCGGTACCGCCCACAGAAATCGATCGTCATGGTGCCGTCGTTGGCGACGCGCCGGTACACGTGCTCCAGGCCGTCGTCTACAACGGTACTCAAGCTGGAAGTACTGGGCTTTCGGCCGCGGCGCCTTCTGCCCGAGTGTTGCGAGGGCTTCCGACATGGAGCTCTACGAGCGGCTCCGGCTCCACGTTGCCGTGGGCGAAAGCTCCGTGCGCGCCATCGATGCGAGCACCGAAACGCGTGGCTTCGTGAACGTGCAGATGCCTTGGACGCTGCCTTGGCGCTGCCCGCGTTCGGCGTGGATGCGGGCGACGCCGCTGGGCGTGGAGACGCTGGTCGGTCGCCTGGCCTCGGCGATTACGAGGTTTTCTCCGCACCAGTTCTTCCTCACCGAGCAAACACCGTTCGTCGTGGTCTCCGACATCGACGACACGATCAAAGACTCGCGCATCGCCCACACCACCGGCGTGCGCAAATCGTCTCGGCCATTTTTCGCGGAAACTACTACACGTACCAAGCATGGAGGGCATGGCGGAGCTGTACCGCGAGCTCGCCGCGCGCGGGGCGCTCATCGTGTACTCACCAGCACGCCGTACCCGCTGGCGCCGTTCCTTTTGAAGTTCTTGCGCGAAACAATTTCCCGAAGGTCCGGTTGTTTCCGCGGTTGGCTCGGCTACCGACGCTTCAGCCACAGTGGCGCGTGCTGCACCGCATCCTGTCGAACGTCGACGGCCAACGGTGCGCGTTCATTGGCGACAGCGGCGAGCAAGATTTGCAGATCTACCGGCGGCTCTGGCGACGCCGCTTTTCCGCGAGCGCATCGACCGCATTTTTGATTCGCCACATTCCTGGAACGCCGCTACAGAAGCTCTCCGACGGGCGGTGAGTCGTACTACGGCAACACCGTGGAGCTACTCGGCACCTCGATTTCATCCTCCAATCCCCGTGGTATCCTAGAATTATCTCGCCTCGCTTTTCTGCGGGCCCGACCCCAACTTTTTTCAGGAATGAAACTCATGGCACGAGCCCGTATTGGCCTTCTTGCGGCCTTCGTCTTGTGCGCCACGCCTGCGCTGGCGCTGAAAAACCTCTACGTGCAGTTCGCTCATCCGGAAGGTTGGTCCTGTGAACTGGCGCAAGGTGTCTGGATTTGCCAGAGCACCAAAGAGCCGGAGCGCCAGGAAGCGGTGGTGCTCCATCGCGACGATGGCGACCGAGTGGGACACGCCTCGACAACTACGAGCAGTACCTGAAGCAGCCGAAGACGATTCAAGACGACGAGGGCAACACGGTTACCTCGAAAGTGACCTACGCGCGTAAGCGCAACATCAACGGCCACACGTGGGTCGATGCGCTGCACCTGAACTCGGAGTTGCCGGGCTTCTGGTCGCGCTACGTGGCGACGACGCACAACAAGCTCGCCATCCTCATCACCTACATCGTGTCCGAGGAATATATAAGCAGCTCGCGCCGCAGTTCGAGCGCATGGTCAGCTCTTTGAAGCCGAACGCCGAATTCGACTTGTCGGTGGCGGTGAAACAGGGCGACGGCGTGCCAGGATCGGCGCGCGTCTCGGACGGTGCAAAAAGAAATGCTCGCGGAACGCTTGAAACTCGTTCTCAGCGCACGGCAGCGTTAGCACGTCGGACAACGACGCGCCGCCCCGAAGAACGACATGGCCCCGGGCTATCGGCGTCGTGGTGCGGGCACGGCTGGTATCTGCTGCTGTCGCCGCCGCAAAAACAAGCAAAGGGCGGCGGCGGCCCGAAAGAACCCTCGATGGGAAACGCCAAAAAAATCCGCCTAATCCGGCTAGGTGTCACTCAACTTCCCGGCCGGAAAGGTGAGTGCACCTAGCCGTCCGGAAAAGTAGCGGTCATGAAAGAGAAAGGCCCGACTGGCACAGCAGTCGGGCCTTTTCAACGTTTGGGAGTGGAAGTCTTAGAGTGCGTTGCCGAGATTTTTGATCGCGGCTTCTGCTTCTTTGCGAGCGCGTTCTTCGAACTGCGCTTTCAACGCAGTGGCGAAGCGCGACGCAGCGATGAGCAGCGGCTTCTCGATACCGGCCGACATCGTGAACACGACGCGGTAAAGCCCGGCGAGAGCGACGAACGACACTTCGACATCCGTCTTCGCGTTTGGAGGAGCGAGTGCACCGCACGCGCGTCCTTACCGGAGACCGAGAACGAACGACGGAGTTCCGTCGAACCATCGCTGACCAATTCCGTCGAACCACGAACGACCGTTTTGTTCGCAACGAGCGTCGCCCGGTGCTCAAGCCATCGAGACGACGAACGACACCGGCTGCGCGCCGTCGAGATGATGTTGTTACTGGTACTGCCGCGCCTTCCAGCTGCGCTTGAAGGTCGGCAATGCTGCCTTGGCCATCAGTCTGAATTTCGCAAACGACTTCGATCGTTCCCGTGAAGACGTTTCGAGACGACTTTTCGGGTTCGACGTCCATTGCGGCGAGTAGCATTGTGCATCGCGGCCACTCGTGCGGCCGGCCGTAGGCGTCCGGAACAAGTTATCGAAATTGAAGTTCCCGTTCAGGAACGCCATCACGATTGGCAAAATAAGTAATCTCGTCCAGTCCATGGACTCCCCTTGAAAAGCTGAAAAGGAAAGCGGAATCCGTACCCGCTATTGAGAAACTACCGGGCGTCCGTGGCAAAAGACGAAGAGATCGTGGAGTACGAAAGGAGCAATCGAAGGGGCAAAAGTGCGCAGAATCCGGACGCCGCGCAGGCGCGCCCGGTTCGTGTGAGTGTTAGCGGTATTTGAGAGCGGTGACTTCTTTGCCGACCGCTTGCGAGAGTTTTCCCCAAGGCGATGTTTCAGCGCGTACACCGTGTCGATGTAGTTCTTCCGCGCTTCGCCATGCCCTGCAGCGATTCGAGCAGGTCTTTCGCCGGGTCACACCGACCGACCACCCATGGCGTTGGAAACGAACCACTTCTTCGCGAGGTCGCGGCGGTTCTTGGCGTAGTTTAGGCTTCCGTGCCTGTTCCACTTCGAAGTAAGCCTCTTCACTTCGAGCTCGATGCCCGGCTGCGCGTAGCGCTCCGGTTGCTTCGAGCTTCATGTACTCGGCGTTTTCCTTCCGCCGCCTCCGCCGAGTGCCGCGCGAACTCGAGATCGATACGCAGACCCAAGCGCCGCCGCCCTGCAGACGATTGCACTGGTCGAGCGCGAACACCGAGTGCTGCTTCTGCCGCAACCGGCGACCAGGTCATGTCCCAAAAACCGGCGAGGAAAATGGTGGGTAGCTTTGCGCGCGCTTCGCGCCACGCAACGAGAGCCGCGCTTCTTTGCCTTCGCGAATCGCGCGCAGTTCTGGGCGCAGCGTCTTTCCGATTTCACATACTCTTCCATCGTTGCCGGCTCGAAGCTTCCGCGACGAGCGGCTCCGGCTTCGGATCGACTCCGCCGCCGAAATCCAGCGCACCGCGCGCGCCGCTATCTTCGTTCCTTGCGTCGCGAGCAGCTTCTTCTGCTTCAGGTCTTCCAGCGCAATTTTCAGCCGGTACAGTCGGGCGGTTTGACCGCGTCCTTGCTCTTTCTTCTTCGACGACTCGGTTGCGGCGGTTACCGCTTCCTCGAGGAACGACACCAAACCGTCGACGAGCTTCTCGAGCTCGCGCGCCATTTGGAAGCCGTAGTAAACTCTTTCGCCGTCTGCAGCACTTGCTGGCGCTTCGCTTCGGCCAACTCTTGGCGCGCGGAAATTTGGTGTTCGGCGGCGCTCTTGTTAGCCGCCGAGCTGACCGAAGGTGAAGAGAGCTGCACCAGGCGGCCCATCGTCGCCGCGAAGGGACCCCATTTTTTTCAGGTTCGACTGGGAGCTGAGCGCGTTGCCCTTTTCTTCGAAAATAGGTGCGCCGAGCAGAATGCCTTCGCCGCGCGGGAACGCCGCCGCGCGAGCGCGGTCGAGCTGCGCGCGGGCGATTTCCACGTCGCCCAACGCTTATTGAATCTGCGCGTTCTTCGCGATGACCGAGCGAAGCACGTCTTCGAGCGTGCCCACTTTTTCCGCCGGCTTTTCGAAGCTTTCGCCAGAAAGATTCGCGGGAGCTGCGCACCGGAGTCGTCTCCACGGTGCCCACGGGAGCGTCGGCCGGGGCAAGCGGCTTTGGGCTTTTCCACGCCGGGCGCCGTGGTGGGTTCGGCGATTTCGAGCGGGGCCTCCGACGCATCGGGTGTCTCCGCGAAAACCACGGAGCAGGGCAGCAAGAAGCCACGGCGAGTTGCGCTACGATCTTGGTACTCAGCATTCCCGTCTTCTCTTTCCCCAACTTAAGCCACACGCGAGCGACCGCCCCACTATGCACGCACCGCGCCGTCTCTATCGGCCTCGAGCGTTTCCGCTACCGGCGCTTGCGTCGTCAGGCCGCTCGGTCGCTGGGTTATTCGGACCCAGAGCTCGACCGATACCGGCGTCAGTACGAACGTGAAACGCGCAAAAAGCCCACGCTCGTGCAGTGGGACGCGCTGCTGGAGCGACTAGCACATAGCCGGGTTGCGTTGTGCGGAGATTATCACACGCTGCCGGAGGCCCCAAAGAGCACTTGTCCGTGTTTTCGAGGGGTTAGCTTGAACAATTTCCCCGCCCGGGAAAACGGCTGGTCTTGGCTCTCGAGATGCTTCGGCCCGAAGACGACGCTGCGACGGCGCAATTTCTTCGGGGCGAGCTGGAAGAGGCGGCGTTCCTGGAAGCCATCGCTTTTCGCGGACCGTTGGGCTTCGCCTGGGAGCAATACCGCGAGTTCTTTCGCTGGGCGAAGCAGCACGAAGTCCCGGTCGTCGGCATCAACGCGGCCGAGTCGCGGCCTGCGGGGGCGCGACCGCTTCGCCGCCAATCGTCTGGGCGCCCCTGTGCCGCCGCTTCCGCGGCCGCACGATTCTGACCGTCATTGGCGACCTTTCATCTGGGCGCCGGCCACCTGCCGCGCGAGCTGAAACGCCGCGAGCCCTTGCTCCGCCGCGCTGGGCATCTTTGCCTCGTGCACCAGAACTTGGAAGACGTTTACTGGCGCCTGCGGTCCAAGGGACCCGTCGAAGGCGGCACCGTGGCCCAAGTGTCCCCCGACGGTTTTTTGCCTCTTCAATGCCTCGCCTTGGCTGAAGCTTCGCACCCACATGCGCTGGCTCGACCGCCAGGAAGAGGGAGACCTCCATTGGCAAATTGCCCAGGCAAACCGCGTGGCAGCGACGCCGGAAGAAGTGGAGCGTCGTTGCGACGAAGACGACGTGTGGGAACTGCAGCAGGCGCTTCTCGAGTTTCTCGGGATTCGCCTCCGCCAAGACCCGGGCCTCACGGTACGCGACGAGGCCCGCACTTCGCGCTGGCTGAGTGACCTCGCGCCGAAGGGGGCCGCCGCCCGCAAAAGATCCGTGCTTGGGTCGATGCGCAGGGGGGCATCGCCGCCGACCGCGCAGGCTTTCTCGTGCTCTCGGCCGGAAACCACGACGCGATGGCGTTCTGGGCGTCGTGGGCCGTGCACCGCCGCCTCTCCGGCCTCGCGCTCGAGTCCGCTTGCACCACGCACTGGCACCGCAGCGACGATGGCGCTTCGCTGGCGGTACGACCTGGCGACGCTGGGTGCGTACTTGGTGCACCCCGCTCGCGAGCCCTGGCGCCCCTCGCGCAAGCTCGTGGGCATGACCCCACGCCTTCGTGCGGCACTGCAGCTGCGCAGCTCCGGCGAGAAGCTCGGCGCCACTTTGTACCGCGCATTCTCGATGGCCGTTTGCGCGCGGCGAAGTCGCCACCTGGTTCCAGGGCAAGCGCCCTGAAGCCGCTCGCCTGCGCGTTCTCGTGCGTCCGGCGAAAGCCCGAAAAGCCGCCTAGGACAGGGCGTTTCCAGCCTTTTTCACTCTTCAAATATGCTAAGGCGTGGGGCTCCGCATGAGAGGGGCTTTCACGCTATTTTGCCTCGTCGCGAGCTGGCTCGCGGCGTCCGACGCTTGGGCCGAACGGCCTCGTGGCATCGACCTCGTTCGTTCGCGCCTTCCCGTACTAGTACGGGCCATGGAAGCCCTCTTCCCCGGCGACCGCACGCTCCACGAAGCGCTCTTCGGCCACTGGACCCAAGCCGAAATCGACTACTTCCATCTGCAAAGCGACAGCTCTGCCGACTACGTACGCCGCCAGGCTCCGGCCAACCGCGATCCGGGGACGAGCCATTGGTCGAACCGTCGCGTTCTCGGAGCTTTGGGAGAGAGCTTCGGCATGGCGTGGCTGCGGCACGAGTATCCCGCATCGCAGATCATCTCCGGCGAAGGTCTTCATCGGCTGCTGGGATGGAGTCCCGAGGAAACGTGTCGTCCGACGGCGTTGCGTTTCGCGTTCTCGGCGATCGGGTCCGGCTCGACGCACTTCTCGAGAGCAAGTTGGGACAGGCGCAACCTCGCGCCGAGCAGGCTGCGGGCGCCTTCGCTCGTTTCAAACTGCAGGGGTTCGCGGTGCGGTCGACCGACGGCAGCGTGCAGCGCTTCGCGCCGGCGCAGGTCGACGTGGTAACTCCTGCCGGCGTCGTGGTGCCGCTGCTCGACACGCCCACCGACGGAACGGATCTGCTTCGGTACTTTCACGTGGTGCGTTCCGGCCGTGCACCGCCGGGCGTGGGCCGCTTTCACCCGTTCGCTCTCGCCTCGGGCCCCGCGCGCAATCTGGTGCGCGCATTTCTCACGCAAGTCGCCACGATCGACGAAGACGAGGCGAAAGGATATTTCGCGCGACTGTGGCGCGAGCAGGAAGTGAGCGAACGCCTTCGCATCGTGTTCCGCACTTTGCGTCGCTACCTCGGACGGTATTCGCACAAACTACGCGGTGCTGTTTCCGCCGGGCCGCGTAGTCGAGAGAGACGTGTCCGCGCGGGATCGTGGGACCGAGCGATCAAATGCGGCAAGACGAAAGCGTGCACCGCGTTCACGCCGCCGTTGCCGCGGACGATCTGCGGCCTCTCGGTGTTCACGGTGCGATGATCTTCGAAGGCGATCGCAGTGCCGTGGAACGTTGGCAGACGGATTTTGTCGCGAACCCGAGTTCAATCTTCGTTCTTCGTGCGCACATCGATACGGTGGCCGTTTTTGCCGGCGATCCGGTGCCTCCCGATCGGGTGCCGATGGTTGCTCGCGCTCTGGAGCGCGAAGAGCCCTATCTCGAACGAGCGGCTCTTCGTTTGCGCGAAACCGCCAAGCTGCTCGATCGGCGGAAGGGCGCTTTCTTCGAGCTGATGCCTGACGGCGCCATTGGCCCGAACGATCTCGCGCAAGCATCAAGGCCAATGGCCAACGCGTCGAGACCAACCTCGCTGCGTTCGAAACGCGTGCTTGCGGCAGTGCACCAAGGCTATTTGAACGACGTCGGTCTGGACTACGGCCTCTTGTACGTTCCGGAGCCGGAGTAACCAACGACGTTACGCCGCGCTCCTCGATCCCGCGTTTCGATTGTCCGATCGGATCGAGACCTTGGCGCGCCTGCGCCGAGTGCACGGCGCAGACGACTACTCGCGTGCGGAGTGGGCCGAAGAGTTCCGCTCCACCACGAAGTATCGCGAATCGTTTGGTGCGCTCGCTCGCGCGTCTACGTGCCATTGCTTACCGCATTCAACGGGCCGGTGGTTCTCTGTTCGAGCTCTTCCCCACAAACATGCTCACGCTCGACTGCGTGGGACAAACGCTCACTCCCGAAGGGGAATCGCGCAACCACACCGAAGCAAACCGTTTGCTCCAGGGCATTGCTGGCGGTGTGCTGGTGGACATTGGGGTCGATTGGCGCTTGGTGAACGATTCGACCGACGAGGAATTTGCCGCGTGGGAAGCCGCCCGCGAAGCGAATGTCGCCGAGTTTCGACGCCAAGTCGGCGTTCTCGAACGGATGCGCGAACGATTCGGCGCGCAGCCGTATGATCGCGCGGCGTGGGACGAGGAGTGGGGCACTTGCCGACGCAAAGATGCCACCGATGCGCGTGTTCTCACGCGAACGGCGCGCGCGTTCCGTTTTGCCCGGTGTGTCGACGACCATCCTGACAAACTTCTTTCCCGAGGAAGCCTTGCTTCCTTCCGATCTCCACAACGCGTTGAACGGAGGTACCGGGAGTTTTTCGGCTCTGCGTCGCTTGCGCCACGCTCTCGGGCGCGGCGCTCTGCACGATCTCGGGCTGACGCTCGCGATGCTCGAAGAGCCCGATGCGACGCCCTTCGAAACGTGGGGCGACCACCATCGAAACTTCGGCGGCGGAAATGGCGCATGTGGCTCGAGGAACGCCTCCGCGCTGGAGTGGGTGTGTGGACGCCTGGGGGCACTCAGGGCGCCTTCTCCTGGACGCAAGCGGCTTTGGAGAGAGCCATTGCTCGTTTGGCGACGGTGGGCGCGTGTCGTGGGACGCTACGACGACAAGTTCGCCGACATGTTTCCGACGGGTTCGGTGCTTCCCGCCGACTATCGCAACTCACGTACACCTGACGGAAGATTGCTCTTTTCCCGCCGCTCCGGCGCCTCGTCGATGCCATCACTGCGGGGGGATTGCGCGACATTGGGATCGATGCCGCCGTTCTGGGAGCCGAAGACGAAACCGCTCTGGCGGAGTGGGAAGCGGCGGCCCTCGCCGACCCCGATGCGATGGAAGATCGTGTCACTGCCTTGGTAGCTCTTCGTCAGGTGCACCAAGACAAACCGTACGCTGCCGAAATGTGGACGCTGGCTCTCGCGACGGCGAGCGCACGAGTCGAAGAACGCGAAGGGATGCGCGCTCGCGCACGCATTCGTGAACTAGGGAACGTGCTTCGTCGGCAGAAAAACACCTTTCGCCGTCTCTTTCCCGCGGAGCTTTAGAGCGATCGGATTTCCAGAGTTTGGACGACGCTGGTCATCCCCACGCGGTGCGACGCATCCGCGCAGCGGTGAGAGAGGGCGCGCTCGATCTTCTCGGCGTCGACGAGAGCATGTTGATCGAGGCAGATGAAACGCGCTGGCGTAAGTGGGTGCAGTCACGGAGCGCTCCAGGGTTCGACAACGAAGCAACGGTAGTCGCTCTAGAACGGCTGCGTGCGAGCGGCGCGCCGGTTACTCGCGAGCATTGGGATGCCGAAGTCGTACGTGCGACGCGGGAACGTGCGCTCGTACAGAAAAACGATCGCCCGGCGCGTTTGCGTGCCGTCGCTCGGATGGTGATTGTTCTCGATGTTCTAGGACGCAGCATCGAACAGTTCGCGCTGCTCTTTCCGCTCGGCGACAAACCCACCGTCGTGAAGTCCTGCCTCTCGCAAGCGGGGCGAAAGAATCCGAGGGCCGCGTTCGATCATACGATGCGCATGATTGCCGACGGAGCGCTTGCGCGCGTTGGCGTGACCTCGGCAATGCTACTCGACGATTCGGACGCTTTCGACGCTTGGTGCACCGACGCGAAAACGCATCTCGAAGAAGTGCGCTCGAAGGCGCTCGCTCTCGAGAGGACCGTTCGGGCAAACGGAGCCTTTCGATTGGGAAGCAAACCTCGTCGTCGCCCGCAAAGAGCGCCAGGAACAGTTGGTTGACGACACCGTTCGCGCGAAGACGAGTTGCGCAGCGCTTGCGGCGCGTCGCGGAAGTGGTCGATCGACGCTCGCGCACTTTTGCCCGGTTTCTTTCCGGCGACGGCGAGCCTCGAACAATCGGGAAGATCATTCTCTCTCCGCAATCGACGATCCGCTCAAGATGCACTTCGACCGCGTGTACGAGTTGCTCCGCGCCGGCGCTCTGACGGACCTCGGCATCGACGCGGAGCTTCTTTCTAGTGAAGAGTCGGCGCGCTTCGATCAATGGGTGCGCGACAGGGAAGCCGATGTCCCTGGCACCGAAGCCACGGCACGAGCGTTGGAAACGCTGCGCACCACCCACGGTGCTGCGCCTTACACGCGGGGCGACTGGGAGGAAGAACTGCGCCTGCAGACCGCCGACGTGCGCGCGGGCGTGTTCCGCAAGCCGGCCGGTGTCTCGCTGTGCGCAACGCTCGACACCGACGCTGCAAACGAATAGCCGTTCCTGCCGTGAGATGTCCTCCTCGTAGTCCTTTTTCTCAGTGCACCGGTTTTTGCGAGAAACCCTGAACCTCCCACTTGTGGAGGAAGAGTGACGCAATCGCCGGTGGCACGCGTGGTTCCCAAACTCGCCGCAGTTCTTGCGCTGGGCGGCGACCATTTCGAGGTGATCCCCGACGCGGAGGAGCCGACGATTGTGATCGGAGGACTCGACCAAGCGGAATTCGAGTCTGCGCGGAGTGCGCTGCAGGAAATGCAGCACGTGCTTTCGGGCGCGGGTACGGCGCGATACGTGGTTATCGCGGCTATTCCGTGGAGCAGGCGTTGGTGCGTTCGATGCTCTGGGGAGGAATCGTCGCCATTACCGCGGCAGCCGCGGTTTCTCTTCCGCCCGAGACTTGGTGGCCTCTCGTTCCGATCGCAAAGGGTGCCGCGGCGATTTCGACGGTCGTGACGTTGCGTTGGCTCAAGACCTTCGACAGGGCGCTGCAACGACTCACGGGGCAGCCGGAGAGCCAACTGTGGTCCGCACTGGGGCCGATGCAGGGGCCCATTCAGTTCTGGCTTCACGACTACTTCACCGAACAGTGCATTCGTTGGTGGTCGTACTCGGTCGTCCCGCCGTCTCTCGCGTGCGTGATTGGTACGGGCGCGGGGGAGAGAAGCGATCGAAGACATCGTTCCGATCACACTCGCGCGGCCATAAAAAACCGGGAAGCACTAGGACTAGAGCTAGGACTGGGGACTAGCCGTGGAGTGCGCTGCGCGCACTTATCTAACGGTACTGCTGTGTAATGAGTGCGCGAAGCGCACACCGAGGCTAGTCCGAGTCCTAGCGCTAGTCCCAGTGCTTTCCCTTCCGAAACTCAGCAGTGCTACGATCTGACCGTGCTGCGTCTCGCGCTTCTCCTCGTCACCTTTTCCTCCCTGCGTGGGCGCCGCCCGACGATCCGTATTTCGAAGCCCGTCTCGAAAACGCCCTACTGCCGCGTGGTGTTTTCCACCCGGCGGTGCTGACGCTGCGTGGCCAAAAGCCCATCACTTCCGTTTCCTTTTA
>JAQNDB010008060.1:0-11176 GCA_029204045.2 Tillandsia leiboldiana | reverse complement strand
AAATTTCAACATTCCTATCTTATTGGTCAAGGATGGCGAGATATGTGGAAAATGCTCATCCTACTGAGCGACTTTAATTACCCGTTGATTATAATGTGGATTGAGAAAGTTTGATGTGGATAGTCGTTCATCAACTTATATGCAGTCTGGGAACTACAATGATTTTTTCACAATGTGAAGTCCTCTCCGATTGCAAACGCATGAGAACAAACCCCCAACCCCGTCCAAGGAGCAAAGACCATTGCAAAGCGAAAAACCAGTCACTGCAGCACCTGCTGCACCGACAGCACTAGCAACAGCTACAGGTATTGCCTTGGACATCTGTGATAACCGCGGATTTATTTTACCTTTCGGGGCTTTCCGCCGATTTTTATTGAACCGTCTGGTTGACAATAGGGGTTCGAGGGTAATTTTTCCTTGTTTTTCTGGGCAGACGGTCGGGGCTCGCGGGTATTTTTGGTTAATAAAGCTCGCGAAACGGAGACCGGCGGCGCGATCGGTTTTGGATTCCGACCCCCGGATCTCCCAGAATAAATTCCGGAAGCTGGTACCGTAGCCCAGGTGACTTACACAATTACCGGGGGCGGACCGAACTCGGGTCCGCAATCAGATCGATTTTAGTCGATCAATTTGAGGTATGGGGTTAAACCACCCCTTTTTGTTTTCCTTTCACTCGAGGGTTAAAATTAATTTTGGAGTCCAAAATCCACTACGCCCAAAACGTCTAAGTATTTCGGCCTGGGGAAATTAGGTTATCTAAACCTCGCCTCCCCCCCCCCCCTCCTGGGCGTACAATATCCGAGCGTGGACGAGGAACGGTTCCCCCAAAACCCTCGTCCTTTCCTTCGGCCGGCGTGGAAGAGAAGAGAGCGATCGCCTCCCCGCAAAGATCCGACGAACGCGAAGAGGACGATCCCTCTCCTTCGCCCGGTACCGACCAAAACAAGGTGAGCCGCGCTTTCGTTTTCCTTTCTTGTCTTTTCTCGTCACGAGCGAGACGGGGGAGGGGGTTCTTGATGCGTCGGAGATGGAAGAAGAGGGGCGTCGCCATCGCACGCGGAGCGCCGCGCGGAGCAACCCGCGCATGCGGGGGCGCCGCGCGGGCGCCCGCGCGCGGGGCGCCGTGCGGGGCCGCCCGCGCATGCGGGGGCACCGCGCGGTGCGACCCGCGCATGCGGGGGCGCCGCGCGGGGCGCCCGCATGCGGGGCGCCGTGCGGGGCGCCCGCGCATGCGGGGGCGCCGCGCGGGGCACCCGCGCATGCGGGGGCGCCGCGCGGGGCACCGCGCATGCGGGGCGCCGCGCGGTGCAACCCGCGCATGCGGGGGCGCCGCGCGGGGCACCGCGCATGCGGGGCGCCGCGCGGGGCCCCGCGCATGCGGGGCGCCGCGCGGGGCACCCGCATGCGGGGCGCCGTGCGGGGCACCCGCATGCGGGGGCGCCGCGCGGGGCAGCCGCGCATGCGGGGCGCCGCGCGGTGCAACCCGCGCATGCGGGGCGCCGCGCGGGGCAGCCCGCGCATGCGGCGGCACCGCGCGGTGCAGCCCGCGCATGCGGGGGTGCCGTGCGGGGCACCCGCATGCGGGGCGCCGCGCGGGGCAGCCGCGCATGCGGGGCGCCGCGCGGACAGGACGGCGGCGCGTGGGGGGGGATTCGGTTGCTGCCGTCGGGGGGCCGGCCAGTATTGGGGCTTTTCCTTACTTCGCGTTTAAAGGTTCTTGACCTCCCCGCCCGGGGATCCCGTTTTGCAGCTTAGGGGAGCGCGCCGGGACGCGGGGAGCCGAGCGTGGTTTTGCTACTAGCGACAGGTGGGTTGTTTTTACTTTATTCCTAGCCTCTAAATTCTATCATATTGGACGGGGTCTATTCTAAGTGTACTGGGGTTACATAATGACGGGCGACAGCTTATGCATGTTAGTGGGTTCGCAATAATGGTTAGCGTCGATTGCCGACGGTGTTCTTCTTTTAACCCTTATATGTCAGCGGGCCACCTTCGAGTGCGCGCAATATTACCTTGTTTTCGATTATGCACTTTACCTCATTTACCTCATTACTCTTGTTATTCATATTATGATACTGACATGATGGTGGTTACGGTTACTTGGCTCGAGGTTGCCACACGCGCACCCGCGGTTTGGCCACCGCAAAGGGTGCGCTTTTCCGGAAAAGTGGTCTATGACCCGTGTATACCCACGAGGTGACGTAGTGGGGCCCCTTATTAGTGGTGGGGTTGAGGCGCCGAGGTGCGAGCGGTGCGACCCGTCGGTTTAGTTGTCCGGCGTGGTCGGGTTTCTGCAGGTACGGTACGGGCCGTCGGTTTAGTTGTCCGACGTGTCCGGGTATTTCTGGAGGCAGGTGTACAGGTTGCCTTCCTCTTTGGGAGGGTGGTTGCTCCGGTTATCTTCACGGTTTGTTTCATTATATTCTCCTGCTCTACTATTTTTCTTGCGTCACTGACATCCCACTTCGTGACAGGGTCCAGACGGGGGGAGAGGTAGGCGGTCGTGAGGACGGGGCAGGAGCAGCTGGGTCGCTGGGGACCCTGGACTGTATTTATTCTTTTATTTCTCGCTTTTCATTGCATTGTAGTTATGTGAGAGGTTCGCGATACCCTCGTGGGGTCGACGTGGATGTCGGTGCGGGTTGCATATAGCGCCCTTGTACGTTACTTTTCCTTCTATGTCTATTGGCCATTTGAAAATCAAAAAAAACAGAAGCCAAAGAAAAGATTGCGAAAACCGTTTTAAAAACCTAAGTGTCGTGTGGGCACTGGTTTCAAAACCCTGTGGATTTATGGATTGCGAAAGGGATTTCAAAACTTGGTGTCGGGTGGGCGCCGCTTTCAAACCTTGTGGATTTATGCTAATTTTGAAACTAGCTTTCAAAACGTAAGCGCCGGGTAGACGCTCTTTCAAAACTGTGGATTTATCCTTTCCAAATTGATCGGCCATACGTTCTTCTGTTATTAGTTTAGAATGCTGGTTAATTGCTGTGATTGATGGGCTGTGTTTGTTGGAACATGTTCTGAACGCTTACGCCGTGCACGTACAGGGGAGACTCTGTCCGTTTGCAGAGTGACCCTGTATGTGTGGCGGGTCTGGGCACGTGCCCGGGAAGAGGGGTTCTCTTTTAAACAAAAAAAATTTACACGCCAAATATTCGACTTTCATGAATCGTTTCCGCTAAACCAAACCCCCCGGGGCGTGACAGATTAAATGGTATCAGAGAGGTTCTTCCAATCACAACAATTAGTGCCGACATCCGTAGACAACCCTCACATGCCTACATATGAATGAAATGGGTAGGGCTTAGGACTGTAGAACGTGAGTGGCCGAAGGGGGGGGAAAATGTTGAGTCCTCGCTTTCCCTTTATGGTTGTTGTTAGCAGGGTAGTCTAAAGCTGACTCTTGTGATGTTTGACAGACATGGCCCGTACTAGATCATCGGCCGGGGACGCGGAAACAGACGCGACGGCGTCGACGGCCGCGGAGAACCAGCTCCTGCGGCAACAACTGCAGGAGATGGCGGGGAATCTGGCCAACCTTACTGAGCACGTGCGTCAGTTGACGCAACGGCAACAGGCCGCGACGGTGACGGTCGCCCCGGGTCCCCCACAGGGGTCGACAGCGCCGGCCGCGGCACCACCGACAGCGCCACCACCGGCGACGACTACGGGACCGGCGCCGGGGACGACCAGCAGGGTTACTCTGGAGGAGACTGTAGTCACACCTGCCCCGACCGTGGCTGCCACCGCCGCGAGGGAGGGGACGGGTGCGACGACCGAGCGAGATCGGGTGCGGGCCAACCTGAAAGACTTCAAGAAATACGACCCACCCACGTTCGAAGGGGACACGACCGATCCGTGGGTCGTCGAGAAATGGGTGGGGTCGATGGAGAAACTTTTTGAAGACCTGCTCATGGAGGACGACGAGCGGGTTCCCCTAGCGGTCCACTGCTTGGAGGGGAACGCCCGCTTGTGGTGGAAGACGGTACGCCCCGATCCTACTAAGGGTACCACATTTCCGTCCTGGACAACCTTCAAACAGGAACTGTTCGGGGCCTTCTTCACCAACAGTGTCAAGAAAAAGTTGGAGGATGACCTGAACCACATCCAACAGGGGAACCGGACGGTCATGGAGTATCAGCGGGAGTTCGTCCGGCTAGCAAACTGCGTCCCGTTCGTCATAAGGGACGAGGCACACAAGGCGCAGCTCTTTGTGGATGGCTTGCGGAGCAATATCTTCGAGGTGGTGCAAGCAGCCGAACTACACACCTTCCAGAAAGTGGTCGACAGAGCCACTACGGTGGAGCGGGGTTTTGCGGTCACCCGCGCCAGAAGGGAGAACTCGACGCGGCTAGAGGACCGGAAGCGGCAACAGCAGAACTCGGGAGGAGGCTCTTGGGGCGGGGGCGGGGCCCCCAAACGGTGGAGACCTCAGGCAGGGTCCCGGAGCGCGCCAACAGGAGGACCGAGGCCAGGGAATAGGCCTTGTGTCATATGCGGGGGAGGGCACATTCCGGGGGAGTGCCCCCAAAAAGGCGACCACTGCTTCAGGTGCGGCAGACGAGGGCACTTCCGCCGCAACTGCCCCTTAGGCGGGGGGTCTGCGTCCTCCGCAGCTTCTACGCCCACGCCACAGTTCTCAGGGCGGGGGAAAGCCCCTATGGCGTCGACGTCTAGGCCCCCTGCACCACGGCGCGAGGAGGACCGGCAGCCACAACCAGGCGGGAGAGTCTTCTCAATGACCCACCAAGAGACAGACCCGCCGGAGGAAGCACTTGCAGGTACCACTTCTGTTTCCAATTCCCGTGCTAGAACCCTTTTCGACACCGGAGCAACACACTCTTTCATTTCCCGTGACTTCGTGTTTTTGTTTGGCCTCGAGGAGACACCCCTCCAAAACCCCTTGACAGTGCAAACGGCGGGAGGGACCTTGGAGGCGGTCAGCGTCGTGACCGCCTGCCCGATTAAACTAGGGCGACTAGCATGCCCTTGGGATTTAGTGGTAATCCCCCTGAAGGAGTACGACGTGGTGCTGGGCATGAACTGGCTCACGAGGTACCAGGCACTCATCGATTGTGACAAGCGACAGCTGCGTTTACACGAACCGGGTTTCCCTGAGCATGTGTACATGATGGGTAAGAGCATCTCCTTCCCGGCGATCATCTCAGCGACCCGGGCCAGAAGACTGGTGGAGGGTGGTTGCGTGGCCTACTTGGCATCGGTGGATTTGGCTACCCGACCCCCGACGACGCTCGCCGATATTCCAGTGGTGAGGGATTTCCCCGACGTCTTCCCCACGGAACTGCCTGGGATGCCCCCGGAACGGGAGGTGGAATTCCCCATCGAACTACTACCGGGCACGCAGCCTATTTCGAAGGCACCTTACCGAATGGCCTTCGCAGAACTAAAGGAGCTTAAAGCACAACTGGAAGACCTCTTGGATAAAGGGTTCATAAGACCGAGTGTGTCACCCTGGGGCGCACCGGTACTCTTCGTGCGGAAGAAAGACGGAAGCCTGCGTCTCTGCATTGATTACAGAGGAATAAACAAAGTCACAGAGAAAAACAAGTACCCCCTGCCTAGAATAGATGACCTCTTCGACCAGCTGAGAGGGGCGACGGTCTTCTCCAAGATCGATTTACAGTCGGGCTACCACCAACTCCGGGTTCGGGACAAGGACATTCCGAAGACTGCTTTCCGGACCCGGTACGGCCACTACGAGTTCACGGTTATGCCCTTCGGACTCACGAACGCCCCCGCAGTCTTCATGGACATGATGAACCGGATCTTCAGACCCTTCCTGGATCGGTTCGTGGTGGTTTTCATCGACGACATACTGATCTACTCCACTACCGACGAGGAACACGAGGACCATTTGCAAACAGTCCTCCAAACTCTCAGGGAGCAGGAGCTGTTCGCTAAGCTCAAGAAGTGTGAGTTCTGGCTACGCGAAGTCGGCTTCCTAGGACATGTGATCTCGGCACAGGGAATCTCCGTGGATCCGAAGAAGGTGGAGTCCGTGGTCGACTGGCAGCCGCCGACGACGGTGACAGAGGTCCGCAGTTTCCTAGGACTGGCAGGATATTACAGGCGTTTTGTAGAGGGTTTCGCGAAGATTGCTGCCCCTTTGAATCGGTTGACCAGAAAAGGGGAGAAGTTCATATGGACGGCCAAATGCCAGGAAAGCTTTGAGGAACTCAAAAGGAGGTTAACCAGGGCACCGATACTTGTGCTGCCGACACCCGGGGAAGATTACGAAGTGTATTGCGACGCATCGGGGATCGGCCTGGGTGGTGTTCTGATGCAACAGGGGAAAGTGATTGCCTACGCGTCCCGGCAATTAAAGGATTACGAGAAGAACTACCCGATACACGACATGGAGCTGGCCGCAGTAGTCTTCGTTCTAAAACTGTGGAGGCACTACCTCTTTGGAGTCCACTGTAACGTCTTCTCGGATCATCAAAGTCTTAAGTACATCTTTACCCAAAAAGAATTAAACTTGCGGCAGAGGCGGTGGCTGGAGTTGTTGAAGGATTACGACTTGACGATACAGTACCACCCCGGAAAAGCAAACGTGGTGGCGGACGCCCTGAGCAGGAAAGGGCGCCAAGACGGGGCGTCAAGGAGCGCGATAACGGAGCAAAACCACTTGATAGCGGAGTTCGCACGAATGCAGTTGGAAGTGGTGCCGACAGGCACGGTTAGGCAACTCCTAACCTTAGTGGTCAAGCCGACGCTACTTGAGAAGATCCGGGAGGGGCAACAGACCGACCCACACTTACAGCGCGTACGAGACAAGATCCCCCTGGACCAAGAGAGCGACTTTGCAGTGGAAGACGACGGCACCCTACGGTTCCGCAGACGGATCTGCGTGCCTGATTCGTCGGAGTTGAAGGAGGAAATTCTGACAGAGGCACACCGGGCCCCTTATGCGGCACATCCAGGGGGCACGAAGATGTACAGGGACCTCAAACAGATCTACTGGTGGCCCAACATGAAAGGGGACGTCACTCGACACGTAGCTCATTGCCTAGTGTGCCAACGGATAAAGGTCGAGCACCAGCGGCCAGCAGGGAAGCTACAGCCCCTACCGGTGCCAGAGTGGAAGTGGGAGCAAATCACCATGGACTTCGTCACGGGCCTCCCACGTTCACCCCAGGGCCACGACGCAATTTGGGTCGTAGTCGACCGGTTAACCAAGTCAGCACACTTTCTGCCAGTTCATACGACCTGGACCCGAGAACGGTTGGCCCAAACATATGTCAGCGAGATCGTTAGATTACATGGAGTGCCGGCATCGATCACCTCGGACAGAGACACGCGCTTCGTCTCGAAATTTTGGCAGAGCCTTCAGCGGGCCATGGGAACCAAATTACAGTTCAGCACAGCCTTCCACCCTCAGACGGACGGACAGTCAGAGCGCGTGATTCAAATCCTCGAAGACCTGCTTCGCGCCTGTGTACTAGATTGGGGGATCGGGTGGTCACGGCACCTACCTCTCGTGGAATTCGCCTACAACAACAGCTACCAGGCCAGCATCCAGATGGCACCCTACGAGGCCTTATATGGAAGACGCTGCCGATCCCCGATCTGCTGGGACGATCTGGGGGAGCGGAAATTCTTGGGGCCCGACTTAGTGGAGGAAACGGAAGAGAAGGTTCGCCTCATCAGACAGCGCCTGCTAACCGCCCAGAGTCGCCAGAAGAGCTACGCGGACCAAAGGCGCCGCGACTTGGAATTCCAAGTGGGAGAGCATGTTTTCTTGCGGGTCTCGCCGTCCAGAGGAGTCAAGCGGTTCGGGCTAAAAGGGAAGCTGAGCCCACGGTTTGTAGGGCCTTTCGAGATTTTGGAACGCATCGGCCCAGTGGCGTACCGCCTTGCCCTACCACCAAACCTCGACCGAGTCCATGACGTCTTCCACGTTTCGATGCTCCGTAAATACCTCTCCGATCCATCGCATATCCTGGATGTCGCCATACTCGACCTTAAAGAAGACCTAAGCTTCGAGGAAACCCCCGTGAGAATCCTGGCAAGGGAAAGCAAATCACTGCGGAATCGAGCCATCCCCTACGTGAAGGTACTCTGGAGCAACCACGAGGAGCGAGAAGCAACATGGGAGCTGGAATCTAAAATGAGGGAGAACTACCCGAACCTATTCACCGCCATCCGGGTCTGAGTTTCGAGGACGAAACTCGTTTTCTAGAGGTGAGTGGTGTGATAACCGCGGATTTATTTTACCTTTCGGGGCTTTCCGCCGATTTTTATTGAACCGTCTGGTTGACAATAGGGGTTCGAGGGTAATTTTTCCTTGTTTTTCTGGGCAGACGGTCGGGGCTCGCGGGTATTTTTGGTTAATAAAGCTCGCGAAACGGAGACCGGCGGCGCGATCGGTTTTGGATTCCGACCCCCGGATCTCCCAGAATAAATTCCGGAAGCTGGTACCGTAGCCCAGGTGACTTACACAATTACCGGGGGCGGACCGAACTCGGGTCCGCAATCAGATCGATTTTAGTCGATCAATTTGAGGTATGGGGTTAAACCACCCCTTTTTGTTTTCCTTTCACTCGAGGGTTAAAATTAATTTTGGAGTCCAAAATCCACTACGCCCAAAACGTCTAAGTATTTCGGCCTGGGGAAATTAGGTTATCTAAACCTCGCCTCCCCCCCCCCCTCCTGGGCGTACAATATCCGAGCGTGGACGAGGAACGGTTCCCCCAAAACCCTCGTCCTTTCCTTCGGCCGGCGTGGAAGAGAAGAGAGCGATCGCCTCCCCGCAAAGATCCGACGAACGCGAAGAGGACGATCCCTCTCCTTCGCCCGGTACCGACCAAAACAAGGTGAGCCGCGCTTTCGTTTTCCTTTCTTGTCTTTTCTCGTCACGAGCGAGACGGGGGAGGGGGTTCTTGATGCGTCGGAGATGGAAGAAGAGGGGCGTCGCCATCGCACGCGGAGCGCCGCGCGGAGCAACCCGCGCATGCGGGGGCGCCGCGCGGGGCGCCCGCGCGCGGGGCGCCGTGCGGGGCCGCCCGCGCATGCGGGGGCACCGCGCGGTGCGACCCGCGCATGCGGGGCGCCGCGCGGGGCGCCCGCATGCGGGGCGCCGTGCGGGGCCGCCCGCGCATGCGGGGGCACCGCGCGGTGCGACCCGCATGCGGGGCGCCGCGCGGGGCCGCCCGCGCATGCGGGGTGCCGTGCGGGGCACCCGCATGCGGGGGCGCCGCGCGGGGCAGCCGCGCATGCGGGGCGCCGCGCGGTGCAACCCGCGCATGCGGGGCGCCGCGCGGGGCAGCCGCGCATGCGGGGCGCCGCGCGGTGCAACCCGCGCATGCGGGGGCGCCGCGCGGGGCACCCGCATGCGGGGCGCCGCGCCGCGCCGGGCCCGCGCATGCGGGGTGCCGTGCGGGGCACCCGCATGCGGGGGCGCCGCGCGGGGCAGCCGCGCATGCGGGGCGCCGCGCGGTGCAACCCGCGCATGCGGGGCGCCGCGCGGGGCAGCCCGCGCATGCGGCGGCACCGCGCGGTGCAGCCCGCGCATGCGGGGGTGCCGTGCGGGGCACCCGCATGCGGGGCGCCGCGCGGGGCAGCCGCGCATGCGGGGCGCCGCGCGGACAGGACGGCGGCGCGTGGGGGGGGATTCGGTTGCTGCCGTCGGGGGCCGGCCAGTATTGGGGCTTTTCCTTACTTCGCGTTTAAAGGTTCTTGACCTCCCCGCCCGGGGATCCCGTTTTGCAGCTTAGGGGAGCGCGCCGGGACGCGGGGAGCCGAGCGTGGTTTTGCTACTAGCGACAGGTGGGTTGTTTTTACTTTATTCCTAGCCTCTAAATTCTATCAATTGGGCGGGTCTATTCTAAGTGTACTGGGTTACATAATGACGGGCGACAGCTTATGCATGTTAGTGGGTTCGCAATAATGGTTAGCGTCGATTGCCGACGGTGTTCTTCTTTTAACCCTTATATGTCAGCGGGCCACTTCGAGTGCGCGCAATATTACCTTGTTTTCGATTATGCACTTTACCTCATTTACCTCATTACTCTTGTTATTCATATTATGATACTGACATGATGGTGGTTACGGTTACTTGGCTCGAGGTTGCCACACGCGCACCCGCGGTTTGGCCACCGCAAAGGGTGCGCTTTTCCGGAAAAGTGGTCTATGACCCGTGTATACCCACGAGGTGACGTAGTGGGGCCCCTTATTAGTGGTGGGGTTGAGGCGCCGAGGTGCGAGCGGTGCGACCCGTCGGTTTAGTTGTCCGGCGTGGTCGGGTTTCTGCAGGTACGGTACGGGCCGTCGGTTTAGTTGTCCGACGTGTCCGGGTATTTCTGGAGGCAGGTGTACAGGTTGCCTTCCTCTTTGGGAGGGTGGTTGCTCCGGTTATCTTCACGGTTGTTTCATTATATTCTCCTGCTCTACTTTATTCTTGCGTCACTGACATCCCACTTCGTGACAGGGTCCAGACGGGGGGAGAGGTAGGCGGTCGTGAGGACGGGGACAGGAGCAGCTGGGTCGCTGGGGACCCTGGATGTATTTATTCTTTTATTTCTCGCTTTTCATTGCATTGTAGTTATGTGAGAGGTTCGCGATACCTCGTGGGGTCGACGTGGATGTCGGTGCGGGTTGCATATAGCGCCCTTGTACGTTACTTTTCCTTCTATGTCTATTGGCCATTTGAAAATCAAAAAAAACAGAAGCCAAAGAAAAGATTGCGAAAACGTTTTAAAAACCTAAGTGTCGTGTGGGCACTGGTTTTCAAAACCCTGTGGATTTATGGATTGCGAAAGGGATTTCAAAACTTGGGTCGGGTGGGCGCCGCTTTCAAACCTTGTGATTTATGCTATTTTGAAACTAGCTTGCAAACAGTAAGCGCCGGGTGAGACGCTCTTTAAAACTGGGATTTATCCGTTCCAATTGATCGGCCATAGTCTTATGTTAATTAGTTTAGAATGCTGGTTAATTGCTGGTGTGATGGGCTGTGTTGTTGGAACATGTTCGTGACGCTTCGCCAGTGCACGGTGCAGGGGAGACTCTGTCCGTTTGCAGAGTGCATGTATGTGAATGTGTGCGGGTTCTGGGACGTGCCCGGGGAAGAGGGGTTTCCTTTTAACTACAAAAAAAATTTACACGCCAAATATTCGACTTTCATGAATCGTTTCGCTAAGACCAAACCACCGGG
>JAQNDB010008059.1:0-11177 GCA_029204045.2 Tillandsia leiboldiana | reverse complement strand
GAAGGCATCGTCCTCGGGGCATGCTGTGCGGGAGGGGCAGTGGGCGCAGATGGACGAGACCGCACCCTTCTCCTTGGCGGCCGCCAGCACCACCTCGCTCGGCTCTGCGTTGAAGCCCAGGATCATTGCCTCCGATGCTGCCGCCAGGTCCACATCCGACACCGTGATCTGCAGCCAATAAGGGTGATTCAGCCACTCTACAGCACCATCTGGCGCATGCAACCTGTGCGCAGAGCCCTGCAACAAACTCTCGGCCGCTTTGGCCATGCTACATGCCCTGCTGCCCTCGCTGACGACCTGCATGTGCCTGCAAAGCGAGCCATGCTGAAGCTGCGATGAGGCAGTGCACCTGGTTGGGCGCAGCCAGCAGAAGCGCAGGATGACGCGTCCTGTGGCAGCGCAGCCAGCCGCCGCCTTGACTGCCTCCAGCGTCCCCGACGCATCCGCCTGCACAGGGGCCGGGGGTTCGTGCTGCAGCCGGGATGGTGAGCTCATGCGCGCTTGCAACTGGAGGCTTTATAAACAGCGCAGCAGGAGCCTCGTTGCTGCAGGCCAGGGTGCTCAGAAAATATTTGGAGTATGGAGTGATTTTCTCACAGCCCCAGCGAGGGCAGCTCGATTAGGGACAGTCCATCATCACCGCACACACGACCTGTCTGCTCTGGACCCTGGGAGAAAGTGCAAAGTTGACTGGGAGGCGCACCTTCAGTATAACGTTCAGCCGCGCAGCGCTTCGGTGTCGTCATCCATCGACCGCCCACGACTTGGTCGTGACGATGTTGCCGCCGCCGCACGGCCGCAGGCCGCTCGGTGCGCTGCGCGGGTCGTGTCACCCGGGGTTAGACGGGTGTCATGCAGCAAGGAGGGCGAGCCAAGCGCTGTTCAGAATGCGAGCGTGCGCAGGGATGCGAAAAGCATGAGCACAGTGACCACACTTGCGGGGTGGCCGTGTGTGGTGTGTCACCTGCGCGTCCTCCGCAATCTCGGCCGACTTGCGTGCGGTTGTCTCGTCTTCGCACACGAAGAACTCGTCGCCGGCGGTGGGCACCTGAGAAGGATGGAGATTCGTCAGAGGTGATGTGTGCAAGCTAGATTGCTACCGTACACCATGCTTCGGTGCTGTTGCGCTTGTGACACGACTCGGCACGGCGCCCAGCAGGCGGACGGCGCACTGAGTTGAGGCCGGTCATCTGAACCGCCCGGCTGGGCGTTGCGCTGTCCACGTCGCCGGTGCTCTCCGTCAGCGACTTCACCTGGCCAGCGTGCAGGCCAGCGCACGTAAAGCTTTGGCAGGCAAGCTGCAACCCTTTCGGACGGGCCCTGTGACCGCGCAGCACGCCAGCGGCTGCCCGAGTGCGGCGGGGGCGAGCGGGCGAGCGAGGGCGGGACGGCGCGCACCTTGCCGTAGGAGGCGGAGGCGACGCGACGATGTCGCGATGTTGAGGGTGCCGGCCTGCACCAGCAGCGTCGCGACGGGGCCGCCGGCGCTTGTCCAGGTGCGCCTCGATGACGGTGCCCGCCGCCCGCCTTGTCCGGGTTCGCAGTCAGCTCCTCCACCTGCAGCAGGTTCGGCAGGCAGGGGTGGTGCAGCCCGACTGCGGTGGCTCTCGTGCTCGGATGCCGCCAGGTTTCGTGTGTCACGACAGACAGGCTGAGTTGCACGCAGCTCGCAGAATGACGTGATGCAGTCAACACAAGCAGGGCAGGGCCGGACGGGATTGCTATGCGATCCGGTTGTGCACCTCGGCCTGCAGCAGGATCGTCTCCAGCAGATCGTCGATGCCCCTGCCCGAACTTGGCACTGATCTGCGCAGGACAGCAGTGGACACAGATTCCACGTGAGCCAACCGTGGGACACCATCCTCTCATTAACCGCATTGGCAAGACCCGGAGTGTGGCAATGGACAGCTCGCTACTGGACAGGCAGCAGCAGCTGGCACAGGTCACGGGTGCTTGTCGGAATGACAAGGATGAAGGAAGGCACGCAACAGGCACGACTGCAGTCTGTCCGCCCCACTCCTCGGGCAGCAGCCCCAGCTCTGCCAGCTCCTGCTTCACGCGCTCAGGCTCTGCGCCGTCCTTGTCGATCTGCACCCGCACAACGAGGCATGCGGCATCAAAGGCGCACAGCAGAGTCTGAGGGCAAAGCAACGCGCTGCATGGGGCGGAGGCAAGCAGAAGCGTTGATGCCGTTTTCGGTACCGGCTCTTCAATGAGAGCGCTGCGCATCATTGTTGCCGGCAGGTAGGCCGGCCATCGCGATCGCCACGCGAGTGCACAAGGCCAGATGTGTGCACTGACGACTGGGGGGCCACCTTGTTCATGGCGACGATGATGGGGACGTCCGCGGCCTTGGCGTGGCTGATGGCCTCCTGCGTCTGCGGCCGCACGCCGTCGTCGGCGGCCACGACGACGACCGCGATGTCCGTCACCTTTGTGCCGCGCGCCCGCATCGCGCTGAAACGCCTGCCAGCAGAGACCCGGCTGGCACGCCCGTGCCCACAGCCAGTCGCCGCCTGCATGCTTGCTTGGCTGTGTGTGCGACAGCGCCGGACTGCATCAGTTGCCAATGGGCACCGTCGTGGCCAGGCGTGTCCAGGAAGGTGATGGCGCTGTCGTCCCCGTCGTGTGGCCCTGCGCGCCAGAGGGCAGAGGCCGCTGGCTGAACAGGGTACTGCAGCTCTGGAGCAGCATCCATTGCTGTGCACGCGCAGCTGCTGCAGGCGGGAGCAGCTGCGCTCGGGAGGAGATGGGAGTGACTGCAGCAACTGCACGGTGTAGGCGCCGATGGCCTGCGTGATGCCGCCAGCCTCGCCGGCCGCGACCTTGGTCTTCCGCACAAAGTCCAGCAGCGACGTCTGCACAGACAAGTGTGGTGCTAATCAGCAGTCCATCATGTCCATATGACCACCTCACTGTGACACCTGACAGCGGGCCAGGCAGTGGGGCCGTTGGTATCAAGGTTGGTAGGCTGGTGGTCGGCAGCGGCGGTGGCCCCTGCGGGCGCACCTTGCCGTGGTCGACGTGGCCCATGATGGTGACGACGGGCGGGCGCGCGATGAGGAAGTCCAGGTCCGCCTCATCCACCTGGACGCACGCACGTTGCCTGCCTAGCAGCTGCCGGCACGGAGCGATGTGCCGACCATGGTCTGCTGCCATATTCCCCGTCGGGGCTGCAGCGGGCGTTGTGCGCGGCGGCCCACCCAGTCGGAGGTCTTGCGCGCCCAGTCCTCGACGCCGGCGGCCTCCCTGTCGATCGCCTCCACGTCCTCCATCTCGTCCACCAACCAGGTGCACCGCCTCCTGGTCCAGCACCTGGACCCGCAAGGCAGGGGCGGCTCGAGACGCGGGGCGTGGTGGGTGCAGACTCGGGGCTCGGCATGGGCGGGGCGACGGGCAGCGGCGGCGGCGAGTGCAGCGGACCAGCCAGGCATCGACCATGGGAGTCTCGCGCACAGAGGGCACGCCCTTAACGGACTCCATCGGCAGACGGGCGGCAGTGCTGGCAGGACATCGAGGCGGGCTCCACTGGACGCACCTGGTTGATCTGCACCATGATGCCCTTCATGAAGAGCGTCTTCACTATGTCGCCCGGATCTACGGCCAGCAAGCCGCCAGCGCCTCCACGCCCATGCCCTCCTCCGGATCTGCGACAGCGTTGCACAGTCGTTGGATGCAGCCGCTGAGCACTTCCCTCTAGGAAGCAAGCGGCACGCTGCTGCACACATCAGGGCGGCGATGGCACTGGGAACGTGTGCGCTTGCAGGAAAGGCAGCAGCAGCAGCACGGACCTCGAAGAATCTCCTGCCGCACAGGCTCCGCAGCCTCCCGTGCTATCGCACGGTCGCGCCGGCGGGTGCCGCGCGTCTCGCGCCGCGCGCGCACGTCTGTGCGGCTGCGGTCGTTGAACCTCCTGCCGCGCGGCCTGCACTTGATCGCATGCGTTCAGTGGACCCAGCTGGGCAGGAGAAGCAAAGGGCTGAGCGTCATCGGCAGGAGCCATCGCTGATGCAAAGGGCTCTGGGACCAGCGGCGAGCAGCCCGGGGGTGCGCACCCGTCGCCGCGGTCGTCGCCGCCCCTGCCGCCGCGGCCGCCGCGCCCGCTGGTGCGCGCGCCGCGGCCGCCGCGGCTGTCTGTCGAGGGCGCCGATGCCTGGCTGCGGCGGCGGGCCGCGCGGCCGGCTGAGACTGCTGCGGCCGCGCGTTCAGGGTGCCCGGCCTGGCGCCCCGTTGCCGCCGGACGGCGCGCCGCGCCGCGGGCCGTCGCGCGGCGGCAGCGGCCGCGCCGCATTCGGGCCCTGATCTCCGGGCGCCTGGGCGCAGGGGTCAGGCTCGGCGCCGGAGCCGCCTGGGCAGCCTCCTGCTGCTGACTCTGCTGCTGCTGCTGCTGCTGCTGCCGTGCCGGCGGGGAAGCGGGCCTCGCTCTGCGGCTCGGCCGTCTGGGTGTCGGCGGGGCGGGCAGCGGCGACGGGCTGTGGCGCGGCGGTCGGCGCTGTGGCGTTGATCGTCGCCATTCGCGCCGCTGGTCGCTGCGGCTGGCGAGGCGGCCGTTCGCTGCCGCCTCCACCATTACTGCGGCTGGCGGGGCTCGATTGCTCGCGGTCCACGCTGCCCGCGCTGCCGTTCGCGGCTCCTGCCGCGTGCGCGGCCCCGACAGTTGGGGCCGGGCTGCCTGGGCGGCGCCCTAATGGTCGGCCGCGCTGCAAGCGCTGGCTTCTGCGCCAGGGCCGGCGGGTCCTCTGGCGCGCACGACCAGGCGCCACGCCCGGCGCGGCGTGAGCGCTTGGCAGGTGTGGGCCCTGGGGCAAGCCCTTGAGCCGAGGCCGCTTGCGTGGACAATGCGCAAGCATCATGGGCGAATCTGCTGATGCTAACGCATGCTGCGCCGCGTGCTCGCGCAGCGTGAACCGTGGCCAACTTTCGGAGCTGACTGCAGGCGGCTGGCCTCCGACACGCGCGGGGCAATGCACCTTGGTTTGTTTTGGAGCGTCGAACGCTGCGATCCGGCATGCGAACCAATGCCGTGTATCCCCAGGCTGCGCGCCAGCACACGTATTGTGTTCTTGAGCAGGGGGCATGTTGGCGACCAGCGACGACTATAGCTATCTGTGCTGTTGGCCTTTCCGTCGGCTACAAGGCTGCATCTCGTGCTATCAAGATCTCAAACGCATAGCATATGACGCTGCAGATGTTCCGCCGGCCGCAGCTGGCTGCACGATACAGGCGGGGAGCAACGTGTCTTGGCAAGTTGGCAACACCGAATTTCCGCCAGCAGATTAGCAGCACAGCAGGACGGGCGGTTGCCGCCGGCATGGCCCTGCGATGCAGCACGTCGTGCAGTGCGCATGGCACGAGGTTAAGGGGCCCGCACATGCGCATGTCAGCGCAGCGGCGGCGGCAACACCGTGAGCTCGCACGATGGCTGACAGCACAATGCGCTGTCTGCTGACGCCATGGTGATGCCAAATGCAGGTCGCCAGCCGTTAACACCCAGGACCTGCCGTGCATATGTGGGGTTCCGAGCTGCGGGTGCGGCTCGCCATCTGCTGCAGCTGCTGTGCTGGCATGGTGCGCTCCGGCCAAGTGTTGTCGTTCCCAATTGACGATCGTTCCCCTGTGGTGTGCGCGCAGATCACTTGCAGCTCAGCAGAGCGCAGCCCTCCAGCTTTGGCAGTGTGACAAGCAGGCGCTGGCAGTCGGCAGGTGAGCTGGCCCCTGGTCATGGTGAATGCAATGCAAATGCTGGCGTGCCATCAGCAACCTGCCCAAAGTGGTCTGACGAAGGACTGCGCGCATTGGAACTTTCAAAGAACTCTACGTGTGCTCGGGCGCAACAGCGCCAGCAGCGGGCCGCGGCGGCAGTCACGCGCATGATGCCGATCGGTGTGCCGCGCGTGCCGTACCGCTCGCAGAAGGAGGGCCAGTGGCTCTGGGTCGACAATATGGAACTGCCTGGTGCGCTTGTGTTGCCTGCCGAGGTGCTAGAGCAGAGCTTCGGCGCACACTCACCTTGACGCTGGCTGTCGGAGCGGTAAGGGCGCATGTTGTGCAATTGCTCCGTGTCGGTCAGTTTTGAGATGCCGAGCAGAGCTGGCTCCCCTGCAGTACCGGAGCGCATCATCTTCCTGAGCAAGGCGGTGGACGACGAGCTGGGCAACCATGGTCGCCACCATGCTGTACCTAGACTCCGAGAACAAGAAGGACATGCAGATGTACATCAACTGCTCCGGCGGCGAGGCACGCCCCCGGCAGCCCGCATGTCTGCCGGCATGGATTGGGAGGAGGCGAGGCTTTGCCCGTGCGCCACGGCGACTGTGTGCAACGCTTGAGCATCGCCTGAAACGGCCTTGACACGATCCGCAGGTGGTGCCGGCGCTGGCCATCCATGACACGATGAAGCACATCGGCAGCGATGTTTGCAAACAGTTGGCTTCGGCGCCTGTCTCGTCATGACCGGCTTCCTCATGGCCGTCGGCAGAAGGTGCCGCCGCATCCCTGTCCGCGGCCTTGTTCCAAAACAAAAGCTGCAAAGTTTGCTCACCAACAGGACTGTCGGACATGCGCACCTGTCGCATGGCTCAACACCGACCGTGTTGGCGTGCCGCAGGGCAACGGTACATGCTGCAAACACGACGATGATGCTCACCCACCCCCGTCGGGCGTCGGCACGCGGGCAGTGCGTCCGACATCCAGAACGAGGCCAAGGAGCTGCTGCGCGTGCGCAACTATGTCAACAGCGTGTGCTGTCAAACGCCACTGGCCAGCCCGTCGAGAAGGTGGGCAGCACTGTCTATCTGGCGTTTGTGCTGCAGCTGGACTGCTGCCCTGTTCCTGCGAGCAGCACTCCACCCTGGCATTGCATTTGTCTCACGATTCCTGTGGTCTGTCTGGCTTCAGATCCAGCAGGACTTCAATCGCACAAGTGGGTTGAACGGACTGTCTTATGCGCCTGCTCCCTGCCGTGCTCTCAAACCTGAGGCGCCAGCCAAGCTCGCACTGCTTACTCGCGTGCCGTTCCTTTAGTTACTTCACAGCTAAGACAGCCTTGGAGTATGGCCTCATTGACAGGCTCGCTCCTTGTATAAATATGTCATTGCGAGCCCGCAGATGTCGTTCCCTGGCAAGCTGCCTCTCGTGAGTGCAGACACTAGCAGCTGACATTGTTACTCCACTCTGCTGCAGGATCCTAAGACCGCCGCGCACGCAGTCACTCGGGGTTTGAGATTGCCAGGACACTGCATGTGTTGCTTATCTCATGAACACTAGGATCTGCATGACTTTAAACGAAAAAGCCGTTGGCTCACAGCAGCAGCGGCAATTGACACAGCTGTTTCAAAGCACGCGTCCTGAACACTCGCACGTCACGCTGGTTCATCGTGTACACCGATGCACGGCCGTGTGCGGCCGAGCATGGTGCGCCCTATCGGCTTTGGCTGCTCCGTGCTGGCCTCCTCCAGCCTCTGTACGTGCGCGGCCATGCATGAACTCAGCTGCGGTTCGTGACCTCCATCGACCCGCCTGCCAGGATGCGCAGCGAGCGTGTCAGTGCCCGCGCGTCGCATGCCAAGAGAGGTGCTCAGACCTTTCCCGCAGCAGATCGACCGGGTCGCACGCCTTTAGCAGACTGCCAGCGCAGCTGTGGCCGCGCAGCCAGTGCCATGGTCGGCGCGGCGCCTGGGGTTGGCTGACGTCGTCCACGTCGGCACAGGCCGCGCAGCTGCCCATCAGCATCGACCAGCGCGGCCATCACTCCCGACTGACTGGCCTGCAGCTGCGTCTGCGGTGCATCTGCCTCCTGTGGTGCAAGGGCAGCAACCCACATTCAGCTTGGAGGACTTTCACTGCCTGAAGGGTCTGGCCTGCAGCAGGCAAGCTGCAGGTTGAGGCTGACTCACCAGAGAAGGCAGCTGAAATCCATGCGGTAAACGCCGGTCCATTCCTGCCCGGGCGCAAATGCGATGTGCGCCTCGTATGCTGTGATGATTGGGGCGTAGTACTCCTGCAGCGCGGCCTGACAGGCGTCACATGTGAAACAAAGAGCGCTGGCACTGATGCGGCTGTGCTGCGCTGAGCAATTGGACGCCTGTGCAGAGCGCACCTGCTGTCCAGTATCAAGCCTCCGGATCGGCAACGAGTACGAACACCTCGACCTGCAAGGCGCATGACAACACAGGCAGATGAAACTGTGCCTTCAGGTCCTGCTGGCAACAGGACGCGGCATGGCACAGGCAGCACCCGCACCGACCTCTGGGAAGTTTGCGAGCTTCGCGGGTTGGGCTTCCCCATCAGGAACGTGTATGGCTTCTTGCCCGCCCTGCAAGTCACGCAAGCCTCCAAAACTATTCTGCGTTCCGGGCGCAGCCGAGTGCACACAGGCGCACGCCCATGGCCAGGGGGCGCTTGAGCCGTCGGCGCGCCTGCGGATGAGGGCGCGCAGCTGCTCGATGGCCTCCAGGTAGCCAGCGACGCCCAGCGTGCCCACCTGCCGGCACCAGACGGCTGCTCGCAAGAGGTGTTCAGTGCCACAGGACCCGCAGGCTGGCAACCTTTGCACAGTACCTGACTGATGCGAGCCACATCCGTGGTGTGGTGCACATCCCGGTCTGACAGAGGGCTACGAACACCAGGCCCTTCACCAGGATGCCGACGATGTTGGCCGTCACGCGCCTTCTCCACCAGGTTAATACCGGCGTTGCAGTGTGCGCCTCAGCTCCAGCGGCACGCCATGCAGCCATGCTGCGTCGCCTGCTGCCGGTCCGCGGCTGTGCGAGTGGCCGCAGCCGCCGTGCCGGAGGCCGCCTTGTGGCGGCCGAGGGCGTCGCCGCCGGCTGGTCGGGCGCCGCGCCGGCTGCAGCACCGACCAGGCCGCGCGGCTGTGGTCAGCTGCAGCTGGCCAGCCGGCCGGCATCCGCTCTTGCCGACCCAGACGGGCGCGGTGTCCTCGAACGCGACGCCGTCCGGCAGCCGCCAGGAGAGGCCCGCCGCCGTGCCGCCTGCAGCGGCACCCTCGCCGCCGCGGCGCCGACAGCTGGCTCGAACTCTGCTGGAAGGGGCCTGCGCCGGCGTGCTCCTGCTCGTCGCACGTCGCTGCACCGTCTACTGCTGCGTCGCCTGCCGTGCTGTGACGTCCTGCATACGATGCAGGGAGAAAAACGATTCTGTGCCCAAGTATGGCCGTGTTGAAATATGAGCGGTGGCCTGGGCCACACAGGGTTCAGCTTACCTGATGTCTGCAGCTGCAAACATCGCCTGGTGTAGTCACTGGCAGGCGTCGGCGGGCGGGCAAGCTGTCCGCCGGATCGAGCGCGCCTGCACGGCTGTCTGCCACAATGATGGGAACAGCCGGCTCGACGTTGCCCTCTGCTACACGCTGCCTCAGATCCGCTGCTGCATACGCAAATGGATGATCCAGCAGGACCTGCACGTCGACGAAGTAAGGCGGATATATCGGCGGCATGTTGTCTCATGCAATCTCCAGGTCAATGTGCAGTGAAGCACAATACAGTCGGTGCGGCAGTCGCGCACCAGGACGGCCGCCTGGCCCTGATGTGCTGCGTCTGCCGCGTGCTGGAGGATCCGTCCGAGCGCAAGCACCAGTGTCGAAGTGCATCCGCCGAAACACAAAGTACGCTGGCAGCCGGAAAGCGCGCTCAGCGATGCCGGGCCATAGTGCACCTGTAGACAGTGGAGAAAGAAACTGTAGCGCCCTTTTGCACACTGCTACAGCATCACGACGTTGGAGAGATGAAGTGAATCCCAGCGTGCTGGCTCACCACGCAGTCCGCGTCCGAGGGCTCGGCGCAACCTCGTCCACGCCTGAGCTGTTGTATGAGGTGTCGGCAAGCACGAACACCTGCAGACCATTCGATTCAGAGTCTCTCTATGCGAAGGCATACTGCCCCAGCGATATCTGGAAGGCGTTGCTTGAGTGAACGCCGCTTCGCCTGCACGGGTGGTCCAGCTCGAGGCACCGCCGCTCGGCGCCTCGGCAACAGCCTGCAGTCCACGCAGATACTCGTCCGGAAATTGCGCGCGGGACGCCGCAAATTCTCCCAGCCAAATGGCGCGCAGTGCCTTCAATGTCCATTCGGCTTGCGAAGTCCATGGTATCATTCAGTGGTGCATGCCGCCGGGTACACTTGTCACAGAGACAGCGCCGGCATCATATGTGCGGATGCAAGCGTTGCAAAATGCTACGAGTGGTGCGCAACTAGACTGCACATGGACTGTGTGCAATTGGACAATTGCTATTTCGCAAAACAGCATGCGCCGCGGCACTTGGCAACAAGTGCACAGTCCAACACCATTTCCTGCTTACACTTCACCTGCAAAGACATGTTGGATCGCATATTGGTATCAGTCTGTAGTTTTGTGCAAAGGCCGTCCCTGTGCCTGAGCTTGCGCTTCATGGTCCGCTGCCGAGAAGAGCAGAAAAAAGCGCGTCGAAGGTGGGGGGAGCTCGAGAAAGAGCAAGCTTTGCATTGTAAATGGCTTCAAAACTGCACATGCGTGCCGTGTGCATGGTGTCGTGGCCCGCGGCGAGGGTGCGTCGACGGCTTGACACAGCGGCGGCTCAGCACGGCGGCTTGCCTCGTCATTTGCCTTCCGCCGGTGGGGAAAGACAGCAGGATCGGACCGGCTTGCTGACGGTTCTGCATGTTCCATGCAGCGCGTGACGCTGAAGCAAAAGTACAAGGTCATAAGAAGGTGAAGGAGCACGGGCGCAAGCTCAAGAAGGACGCGCAAGGCAGCAAAGAGCGGACGCAAGCCCAAGCCGCCGGCTGACCCTGGCATCCCAGCAGTGGCCCTTCAAGCAGGAGCTGATCGCGGAGCTGGAGGAGAAGAAGCGGCTCATACTGGAGGCGGAGGCCGCCAAGAAGGCCGAGCGCAAGCGACTGAAGGTGGAAGGAGCAGACTGCGGCACCGGCCGCGCCTCTGCCGCGTCCGGCTGCCGTGCCGTGGCAGCGCCTCACGCCCTTCTTGCACAGCCCTGGCTGCCGGCTGCTGTGGAGCAGCGGTGCTGCTGCGTCGCACAATGCGTCGCCCCGCGACCGCGCAGGTGGCGGCGCGGCAGGCGCCGGCGGTCGACGCGGACATGGGGGGAGGCCGTCCACGATGGAGGGCCTGCGCGCGGAGGTGGACGGCAGCAGGACGCCTTTGCGCGCCGCGCAGCAGGC
>JAQNDB010008056.1:0-11181 GCA_029204045.2 Tillandsia leiboldiana | reverse complement strand
GGTGAAGGGATTTGCAGAGCCACCGCAAGGACTTCTGACAGATGAGCTTCGTTCTGGTATCACCTGTCGGTAGCCTCGGAACCCCAAGTGTGCCCGTCGAGCCAAGTGCTCCTCAGTTCATCTGCGGCTCTGTCGGGTGTTGATCGACCGGTTGCTCTCGACCGTGGTCCACAGTCCTCCAGTTCCTTGACGGTTGACCACAGCCTCGCGCTGGACGTTGATCTCCTTCACGACCTGGGCTTGATCGACGGTTTTCCCGTCCCCTGGCCAATGGGTTGGCCACAAGGTCCTCGTAGTCCGAGAAGTCCAGGTCCGCCCATGGGCGACCACCGTACCCCCATGGTTTCCTGATAGCAACTGAATGATCGCTACGATGAACCCATGGCTGAGTGGTGATGGTGTCAGAAAAAACTCTCAACGACATTTCATGAAGTTTATGCATTTTTATTAATTTCTTGACAGTTATAACTTTCATAAAAAAATTGCATCTCTGGTCTTACAACTCAGGGGCAACCTGGGTCGTGACAAAGAGAGGCGTTAGCGCGATGTGTTTACATGACTTGTAAAATGGAGCAAGAATTGCAATTCTTACAAGTCTTGCAAACACCTGTTGTCTTATAAGTATTACAGTCTTTCAATTCTTATAAGACTTTCGTGGAATTGTAAGATGTGATCATCTGGAAAAAGAAATCACGAAGTCATCCAAAGCCGCTACGCGGACTGGGAATGAACCCATGTACTTCAACTTGGCACGACATGGCATGCAAGAAGTCTTCGCGCTTCGCGCAAGGGTGAGCCAACCCTGAGCCAACGGCGATCAAGACGTATGGGAGCACTAGGCGAACTGAAAGTCATGTTCAGACCTACGGGATGACGGTTCCCCGTCGATCCTAGCCATTCTGACGGTCACCGGGTGCCTCGCGGCCCTTCCGCTCCCCGACCCCGCCAGATCGCCCAGGAACGGCTCCTACGGCCCGGTTTTCAGACAAGTCCCCACCAAACAGTCAGCGTTTGTATTGACACCCAGGGTGGAAACACCACACTTCAGCTTCCTGGTCTAACTCACACACCAAGAGACTGAACATGCTCCACATCAATGACCTCGAAACAGTTTCAGTCCTTGATGCCAAGTCCATCAATGCCAAGTCCTTCCGCTATACGGCGGCATCCAGGTTCCTGTCGCTCTACGACGATCCCCAGGTTCCTCCAACGCGTCTCCAGATCAACCTCCCCTGCCCACGAAGCTCGCCCTGGAGAAGAACGCTACGACCCCGCCAACCCCCTAAGTTGAGCGGGGTTATTATTTGGGATCCGAAGGAACTGTTCTACCGAACTATCAAAGTCCAGATGGCCGGCGGTATCGACAAGGCGAAAGCCGACGGCGCCCCGGTTCATCGAACTGCTCACCCTCCTCGCCGAGGGCTACATGGGCCGGATCATGTTCAAGGACACCGGAGCGATTGTCCAACCTCTCAGAGGACATGGTGCAGGAAAGCCATCACCAAGTGCGCCATGATCGTGATGCGGTTCACCGCTGGGATACCCGAGCCGCCAAGCCCACCCTGAAAAAACGCCTTCGCCTACTTCACCACCGTCATCCGCAATCGCTTCTACGAGACCCTGGGCACGTCCTCTCACTGTTCGGACGTGTTCCTCGAAGATCTCAAGACCCGACAACCAATCCGTCAGTGATCTGAATTTGACTTAGCGACAACTTGATCTATGTTGGCCGCCGTGGAGGTGGTCCGCTTGACGTATTGTGCCACCGGAGCAACGATCAGGTCTCTGGCTTCGTCGACCATGGCTCCGATCTCGGGCCGGCTCGATCGTCCCTTGGCCGCCCGGGTGGCGATGATCTCGAACCGGTCGTGCAAGAATCTCCTCCAGTCCGCTTCGACCAGGGTGAAGATGTCACGTGCGTGGTTCTTCTGAGCTTCGGCCATGGCTGATTTATCCACCCCAGACGACGCCAGGATCGAAAAACTTCACCAATGGGTTGGAGACCAAGGGGGTCAACGTCCACGAGTGGGCAACGAACTGTGTTGCCCGTCGCCGTTCAAGGAGCGTGAGAAGCGCAAGACCGACCCCGGGTACCACGACGAGAAGCGTCGTCTGTCGGTCACCGTCGTGCTGGAGGCTGGTGCACCCATCCTACGCCTGGCAGTGCTGGTGGTCGAAGGGGAAAGATCTGCAAGCCGCTTCGGTGGGTCGGTCACCGTATGCCCTATCCGATCCTCACCAAGACCCACAGCAGGAGATCGCCAAGCTGCTCGATCTGGTCTACGATGCCCAGGTCGAAGCCGCAGAAACGACACTCGACAAGGCGCTGGCGATCATCTCCCAGCCACAGCGGCAGAAGGAAAGCCCGCCAGCAAGTTCGTGCAGGCGCAGCAGGCGGTGATCAAGGTGCCGCAAGCAGTTGCCAAGGGGACTGCTCACCCTGTGGATGGTAAATCCGCTGACGATGGGTGCTGAGTTTGATGGTCGTCCGAGCGCGGCATCCTGCCGGATGTCGGCAAGAACTACGGACTGCTCTTGGGAACTACGAGGAACAGGGCATCATCATGCCGTGGGCGAACCGCGAACGGCAGATCATCACCTACCAGTGGGTGGTACGGCAAGAAGTACCGCTTCCGCCAGAGACCCTCCAACACGATGACGAAGATGGACGCCATCTTCGGTCTGCACACCTGGGAAAATCGGTCGGCCGTTCGTCATCTTTGAAGGTGGATTCACCGACATGTCGGTGTGCGGGATGGCGCTCGGTGGTTCGTCGATCTCTGATGAACAGATCGCCTTGATCAAGAACGCCAACCCGTCGAGGATCGTGGTGGCACTTCGACAACGACAACGGCGGTCCTCTACGGTTCCCAGGGTGTCCAGCAACACATTGATCAAAAGCGATGCCGACCACACGAGTGGTACCAGTGTTCGCCCCCAGAAGGGAATGACTGGAATGATCTCATCATCAGACACGGGTCCGTGGGACGATGGCGTTTTGCTGAGCGGGTGAAGTCCTCGTTGGCAGTGTCGCCGAAGTCCAGCCATCGCATCCAGTACCGAGGTGGTCGATGAATGTGTTGTCCAAGGAAGTAACGCTCGGGTGCTCTAGGAGTGCGCTGATTGGGATCGAGCAGAAGGGTGCACCTGCCGTGGCGGAGCGCGTCCGTAAGGTCGGCCAGAAGATCGACACCCCATTCACCGGCGATCAGCGTCTTCTCGCTGCTCAGACCAACGACGAGAACGCAAAGACTATCCGAGTGCTGGCACAAGCGCTTGGCAGCCAAGTTTGGCTACACCGGTGATCTCGAAGCCATCATCCCTCAGCGCCACCAGAGAGGGCCATCGGTGACCGACCAAACCTACTGATCCGAAGATCGCCCTTCGCCCACATGGTGAAGGAACACATCAGCTTCCAGCCGATGGTGGAGATCTCCAAGCTCCTGCTCTCAGACCAGTACGCTGGCTTCTGGAAGGCTGGGTTCGGTGGTCATCGTTGGAAGGGTTGTTGGTGTCTCGCTGAGGCCACCGTCCTCGGCTATCGTTCGATGCGCTTCCTCTCGGCCACCTTGAAGTCCCTCTACGGCGAGGTCGATCTCAAATCGAGGCGGTCGTTCTCTATCTCTGCTGGATGTCGGCGCAGTGGGGTGATCTCCGTACGATGAAGGGTGGACAGCCCGTTTGTTCGTCGGTCCAACTGCTGTGGCCAACGCTGCCGCAATCGGCCATGGACATCACACCGGAGGAGGTATTCTCGTTGGTCCACTGGAAACCCGAGCAATGAGTTTGGTGGCACACACTGGCTCCTCTCTCTCAGACGTTCTCGTGGTTGCTCTCAGCCAGCAAGAAATAGCTTGCGATCCTACTCCGAAGAATAGCGTGCAAAGAGTCGCCAATGCATCCTAAAGAACGTAAGCTCGCCAAGAAGAAAAAGAAGGCAAAGACCCGGTCTTTGCTGCGATTCGAGCGTCCAGGAGATGAAATCCAAGCCTCGCCTTCGTCGTTTCATGACCGGTGGCGGTGCTGACTGTGACTGAACCAGTCGCTGGAAAAGCTGAGGACTACCAGATCGAAGTGCTGACCGAGATCGGCGCTCGCATCAAACAGTCTGCTCTTCATCAAGTGATGGTGAACGACGAACATCTGGCGCAGGATGCATCCGAACTCCCTCAGTTGCTCTTTTACTATCAGGCCGCGTGGTGTCGCATGGATCTGCCAGGCCAAGCAGACCAAACTCCGACTGGAGCAAGCTGAGGCGAACGCGTTCGTCCAACAGCGTGCCCAGGCTCTCAAGCTCGGAGAACGTACACCAGTCGAAGAAATCAAGGCTCGGGTCCATGCTCGATCCATCGGTCATGCAGCTAGCTCAGCAGCAGATCGAACTCGAATCCAAGGCCGACACCATTCGTGGCATTCTCGATGCTCTCCGTCAGAAAGGCTACTCGCTTCAACTCGTTGCATCCATCCGTAGCAAGGAGGAAGACTGGCTACGGCACTCGTTCTCTGACCGTTTCAAAAACCACCCACAGCGCGAGCAGATCGCGCTTGCACTCAACCAAATCCTGGGCACGAACGTTGCCCGCTAACACCCCCAAGTACGTCGCCACGGCACTTCCGCCACGGCATAGGGCGTAGGGAAAACAACAAAGGAGCCACACATGGCACTTTTCGATGATCTCGGTACCGTCAACCCCGCACAGGCGCCAGAGCGCCAAGCCGACCCGTGGTCGGTTTCATCAAGGAAGGCTACGTCGACTGGGAGAACCCGGCCCTACGTGACCACCGATGCGGTCAACAAGAACAAGAAGCAGATCGTCGCGTGATGCTGGCCGCCGTACGCCACCTACCTCCAAGGAGCGCGTCGCCGCTGCGAAGGCCGGTGTGCCGTTCAACATCCCGTTCTACCTCCAGATCGGTTCTCCACGCGATCGGCGCCCGCAAGGACACCGAGAAGGTCTACCTGCCCTGCCAGCGTGACCTCGTGCGCAACAACAAGGTCGGCTCGGTCTACCCGATGCTCGCACCCGAAGTCGCCCGCACTCTCCGACCAGTGCCCCGTCCTGCGCCACGTGCTGGGAATGAAGTCTGGCCGAAGGTCCAGGAGTTTCCAGAGCAACAAGAAACTCGCGGAGTACAAGAGCTTCAAGGAAGCCCACAAGCAACTCTGCCCGCAGAACAAGTACCTCTTCAACTTCCTGCCGCTTGCACGGCGGAACCGCTGCTGGCTCGAAGCGCCCAAGACCCCTGGGCGAGCCGATCGTCAACCTGCACTAACGACGCCATGGCACCCCGACCTGCTCTGCCCTACCCGGTCGTTCCAGTTCGCCTGCTGCTGGGTCCAGATCCGTGCTGGACGAGAAGGCCGACACCACGGACTACAGCGCCATCCCGGTCTACCACAATGTGCCGCACATCCGCGACGTCAGCGACCGGTCAGTTCAACGAGCGCCTGTACCTGAGATCATCGGCAAGATGAGGATCTCCGCAGATGTCGAAGAACTACGTGCCGACGCCGAAGATCGCGGCAAGGCCGTCGCCAAGCGCGACCGCGTGGTGACCAACTCGGCCATCGGCATCTCGACGGCGAGTCGGTGTCCGGTGGCCGTCGATCAGGCGACCGCTTGGCATCACCGCGCCCGTGGCCGCCTCTGCACCGCCCATCCGCCGCGATGGGTCCCTGCCGAGTGCGATCCCGGCGCCGACGGCGACCCTGCCGCCGGCCACGCCCACCGGTCTGCCGGCCATGCCGCCGCCCACCATCCCGAGCCAGCCGGCTCCGGTGGCCCTCGGCAACCGCCATGCCGCCCGCCACGCCCGTGGCGACGGCGCCGGGTATCCCGGCTCTGCCCGCCCGGTGGTCTGGCCGGCTGGCGCCCCGCCGGCCACGCCGCCTGCCAACGCCACCCCGGCGTCCAGTCAGGCGTTCAACACCCTGCAAAGCCTGCTCGGCTGAAGCTGATGGAGAGAGGGACCGGTCGTGTTGACCGGTCCCTCGCCTCTTCGTCAAAACCCATCAGCAAAGAAAACCATGAGCAAGACAAGAAACCCGACAAGCACAAGGCCAGCAAGGTCGATCGTGAAGGCGACGGTGGTGACATCGTCCAACTTCGACAAGTTCGTCGATGAGATCGCTGCGACATCAGATCGCATCACCAACGTCGATCCGAACGCCGCCGTCCGCTGGCTGTCCTGCTTCAACGTCTCGATCAACCTCGCCCTGTCCGGTCACCCGCAGAAGGGATTGCCGGTCAGCCGCATCATCAACTTCGAGGGCGAATCCGACACCGGTAAGACCCTCCTGGCGCTCACCTGCATGCGTGAGACCCAGAAGACCTACGGCAGCCTTGTTCCGTGGTTCTCGTGATCGACACCGAACGCGGTATCAGCGTGCCGCGCTGCGCCGACCTCGGCATCTTCACGAAGAAGAAGCCCAAGAATGCGAAGAAGCCCAACGTCGATGACGGTGAGGGACGATTCGGGTGATCCCCGTGCCGGCACCTTCCGCGTCATCCAGACCACCGACGTGACCACGCTCGGCGACAACATCCTGCCGCCGTTCCTGGCTGCTGCTCGTGCACATCCGGAGATGATGTTCATCCTGATGATCGACTCGGTCTCCATGCTGGTGACCGAGCACGAACGGTCGACCGACTTCGGTACCCCGTGACATGGCTCGTGCCCAGGAACTCCGCAAGCTGATGCGCTTGCTGAACGACGGCTTCGCCGAGAACCTGACCGTCTTCCTGATCCACCACCAGACCGACCGCATCGCCGACGGCCGCAAGCAGACTGACGCTCAGCAAGGTACCCACGACAAGACCATCGGCGGCGGCAAGGCGATGAAGGTCGTCCCGTCCGTCCGTCCTGGGAGATCAGCTACGGCTGCAAGGAGAAGCGCGGGTCCGGCGAGAACGAACGCATCATCGGTGCGAAGTGCAAGGTCTCGTCATCAAGACCCCCTGTACCGTCCGCTGTTGAAGGCCGAGACCTACATCTATCCAACGTTGGCTTCACCCAGTTGGGCGGCCTCGCCGACCAGTTGGAGCAGCAGGGCTCGGTCACGGTGATGGCTCCAAGAAGCAGTGCCAAGATGCTGTTCGCTGCGAGAAGAATTCCTGGCCTGCTGAACTGGAGCAGAGAACTGGAGAATCCGGAGAACGCCCACCAAGGTCATCGACATCATCGTGTCGAAGATGCAGGTGGCCAGCTTCGGCGAAGGCGACGAAGCCGAGCAGGCCAAGGCCGAAGCCGACCCGCTCGATCTCGATTCCCTCGGTGCGCTCGGCCGACAAGTCGGCCGACACCGCAAGAAGTGAGGAGCCAACCCCTGGGGATGAAGAGTCCCCAGGGGTCCTACATCAACCATGTACCATTCGTGGCGTTTCTCGACGATGAGCACGTCGTCCCACATCTTCCCGTTCAACGAGTGCCTGATCAGCGACAACGGCACCTGCATGACGATCAACGCCCGTGGCCGCAACCTACACGGTCAAGAAGGGCAGCCAGTGGTCGGTCGGTGATACCCAAGGCGTCATGCAAGCCTTCAACACCCTGGTACAGGTCGCAGCGGCCTACCGCTCGAAGGAAGTCTGATGTCGAAGAGATCAAGAAGAAGTCCAAGCCGAAGCCGCCAGCCAAGAAGCTCGACGGCAAGCTGACGCGTCTCGAATCGGCTTCCGAGAAGGAGCGCGTCTTCATCGTCAACGGGCTCAAGTTCTTCGCCGCCGTGACCGACAAGGGCTACCGCATCCTCTCGGCCTGCGACGAGTCGAAGAAGCTGCTGGAGTCCGCAGCACGCGTGTTGCTCATCAAGGGCTACAACACCAAGGTGAAACGCTCCAGCGAGAACCCGTCGCTGTGGATCCTGGATGCCAAGGAGAAGACCCCCATCAGGTCCTTGGAAGGATGACCCGCCAGCGGAACCGAAGCCGGCTGCGATACCGACAGTCGATGTCGAGATCGTCACCAAAGAGATCAACGTGTCACGTCGGTCGATCCCACTGCCGCCAGAGCATGCCCAGGCTCTCGCCGAAGACCTCAAGACCTGAAGGTCGTCGAACCGTCACCGTCGCCCACCTGGATCTCGTTCGGGTGATCCAACTCGAAGAGCTTCCAGGTCCCACACCGCGATCGACGTTCTTGGTGGCATTACAGTCGATCTTCAGTTCGTGGACGCCACCGATTTTGACAATGCGCAAACGGATGCAGTTCGTAGCAGTTCAGGAAGAGATTCTGTGATGGGATGGCGAAGGTGAGGGTGTGCTCGTAGCAGGGAAGTTTGGTCCCTGGGATACGAGAGACGAACCCAGTCTTGACTGGCTGTTCGATTCGATGGTGACCACGAGGCGACCGGTTTTGACGTTTGCGGACGATCTCCCAGTACATCTGGCCGCAGCGGTGCGTGTGGTACTTCAACCCCATGCCGAGCAGTATAGCCAATCACATCAGGAATGATAGCGACAAAAGTGTCGCTTGATTTCTGATCCCTGATCGGTAGACTGCTGGCATGAAATACATCGCCCTCCAATTCATCTGCGCCATCCTCATCTTCACCGGTGGGCTGGTGGTCGGTCACGCTCTCGGCTTCGCTCATGGTCAGCAGTCGGTCGCCAAGCGGTGATCCAACAGGTGGAAATCCAGGTCTTCGACGGGAACGGTCTGTACGATGACGAGTACCGCACGGGGCTCGATCGGGTGGCCTTGTCGAAGCAGTTGGATACCATCGCCTCGGCGATCAAGATGACATCGAAGCTGGGGACTCGAAAGACCCTATCGATGGCAAGCTCGCTGATCCTCTCGACCCGACGGTAGTCGAGGCCGCCTTCAATCGCCTGGACCTGATCCAGGACTGGTTGCTGCGCAAAGGTTTCCTACGAACCCGGTCGCAGCGAGCATGATGCGCTTCGGCGCCCTGGTGATCAACCTCATGAAGACCGGTCATCGGTACTACGCCGACGAGATCACCGACATCGTCGACAAGATCGGGAAGATCTATGGGCACACTTGAAATCCAGGTGTACGAGGGAGACGGAGTCAGGCATCTCCCACAGAAGCCGAAGGTCGATCCCCCGTTGAAGGAGAAGGGTCGGCTCTGCATCAACGGCATATCGACTCTCGGCTACAACTGCTGGGTCGATTACGAGGTGAAGAACTTCTACGCCAAAAGCGATGGAAAGCAGGTAATCATCAGTCACAACGTCGCGGTGAACTGCAAGGTCTTCGGCGGCGTGTTCTGTTCTCACAACTACATCGCATCTGGTCTGACTGATGGGTTCAACAGCTACCCACCAGACAACATCCTACATCACTTCGAGGAACCGTTCTCTGTATGCGGGTGTCCGCTCTGGAATCTCACCGAGAGTCTTCTGACCAACTTGATCATCGAGCGGTTCGGTGGTGCCATCCACAGTCACGCACAGCACAGGCCGCAGTACCGGAAGAAGAGGTTCTGATGGAAGTCCAATGCTGGGATGGCGATGGCCACGAACCCGATCACATCAGTGCGTGAGCGAGAAAGCCATCGAACGTCGGTATGAAGAGCGGAAGAAGAAAGTCGGCAAGCGTCTCGCCGATCGAGAGCGTCAACAGAAGATGGCCAAGTTGCGGGCAAAATCGAAGGTGATGATCCGTTGCATCCGATTCGAGGTGCGCCGCGAAGGCAACAAGGCTCACTTCAAGATCGTGTCGTTAGAACGATCCCAGGAGTCTCATTTTCTTCGCTGGCTGGCAGTTCAAGGAAATGACCTTGCGTTACCCGGAATCAGACCACGCCGATTATCCTATGCGCATGCCGGTGGTTTACCGAGCGATCAATCCGAAGGTCATTCAGATGCACTGTCTAGCTCCGTTGTCGACAACGGAGTCCATGGATGAAATCTTCAACTCTTGGCATCCATGGCGAGTCTCACTGACCATCTCGTTCGACGACCTGATCAACGACTCGCAGAAGGTCTACAAAGCCTTCCGCAAGAGCATTCTCCTCCCTGTCCCCAGCTAGCTAACCAAACAGGAGTCATCATGCCACGTGACCGCATCCGACTCGGCAAATGGCGTCACCCCAGGACCGAGCAGATCAGGGTCTACCTCAACGGTCTCAGAACACCGACGAGAAGATCTGGTTCGAGAAGGGTGATCGCAAGGGTGGACAACCCTGCCGCCGGAGTAATGGTCTGAAGATCTGCTGCGAACGGCCCGAGGTGTTTGCAGCGGCAGGACGTGATGACTGAGATCGCCGAGGCGTTTTTCGGCCCTGGATCTGTTCCTGGACAAGACACCTGGACGCGTCTGACGAGGGCTGCCGACTGGTAACTAAGCCATGCCGGTTACCCTCCCAGCCCCGATCTTCTACGATGCCCTGACGGAGCTTCAGGACGCCGCCTAGAGACGTCATCCTCCAGCGGCTCTACGACCGCGACTAGGCGCTTCTGGCGGCCTTCCAGGGGCTCAACGGCATCCGTGAAGACCTTGCTGGCCCAGTTCGCCCGTTTCGACGACATCGAGGCTCGTATCGCCTCCCTGGGCAACCAGATCAACGCCATCATTGCCGCGTTCCTACCTGGACATCGACGGCAACGTTATTGTGCCGGACAACTACGCCTTCTTCACCCAGTTGATCTCTGACCTCAAGGCCAACATCAACGCGATCAACGCCGTCACTGGTGGCGTGATCAACTTCCTCGGTGGTGCAACAGGCCGTGACGCCCGGTGGCTGAACATCTGGCACGACTCCAGGGCTCGATACCCTGATCCAGGACAAGCTCGCGTACATCTACGCAAGTGGGATGTCGACCCATCGGATGACGTGATCTCGGTCTGAGGACCTATGCATCCACACTGAGAACATGGAGGCCAGCTCAATCCCAGAGATGCAGAAGTTGTTCGAGCAGTTGGTGAACGTGCATGGTCAGATCAATCGTCAGGTCAAGCCGCTCGTACACACACCCGGATGGGGAACTCAACACCGAACCAATGCGGTTCGCAGGGAATAGACCATCGAGAACCTAAACAGCTTCCAGAAGCTGGCCCTGGTGGAAAGTGCAAGTCGGCGAGGCGAGTGGTCCCACGAGTGCTCTCACACGGTTTTTCTTAAAGGTACGTGATGCCGGTAGTTCGGAAATAGAAGGGATCATCGCTGAGATCGATGGACAGATCATCCGTTGATCTCGGAAGCGGTTGCTGAGT
>JAQNDB010008050.1:0-11186 GCA_029204045.2 Tillandsia leiboldiana | reverse complement strand
AAACGCGCCACACGGCACCCATATTTTGGAAAACCCTTTTTCGAAAGCAACATTAAACTCAGGGGTTTGGGGAAAACAGTGCCCACACGACCACTAGGGTTTTGAAATCCATTTTCGCAAACCATAAAATCCACAAGGTTTGTGAAAACGGTGCACACACGGCCAACCGTAGTTTTGAAATAGTAGTTTTCGCAATCTGTCTTATTTGATATTTTATTTTCCAAAGCGGCACACAGAGATGTAAAGAAAACTAAACAATTCATTTGTCACCGTACCGACATCCACACCGACCCCACGAGGGTATCGAGAACCATCCACAGTCTACAAATAATAAATGGATGCGAAAGTAAGAGGTTTTTAAAGTACGGTTTCGTCTCCTGGGACCCAAAACCTCTAGCCGCGGCCTCAACGTCGCCTAACTCTCCCCCCTGTAGGACCCTGTCGCAAAGTGGGAAGTCAGCGACTAAACAAAAGTGATAATAGTAAAGCAGGTAAAGAAAACGTCCAACCGTAGTCTATCCGGAGCAACCACCCTCGCAAGGGAAGAGTAAAATCAAACACCTGTAAAACTGCAATACCCGATCCCGTCGGACAACTAAACCGACGGATCGCACCGCGCCCAAGTCGGACAACTAAACCGAATGGGTCACACCGCTCCCACGTCGGACAACTAAACCGACGGGTCGCACCGCTCCCACGTCGGACAACTAAACCGACGGGTCGCACCGCTCACACCTTGGCGCATCCAAGCCCCACAACTAAAGAGGCCCCACGCCGTCCTGGGGTATACACGGGTCATCGACCACTTTTCCGGAAAAGCGCACCCTTGCGGTGGCCAAACCGCGGGTGCGCGTGTTGCAGCCGAGCATAGTAACCGTGAACAATATATATATGTGCATGTATGCGAACCATGTGAGACAATATATATATATCTATGTATGAGGACGTATGAAATAACATATACATATCCGTGCATGAGAACCATATGAAACATATATATTCACAACATACACCTATCCATGCATGAGAACCATATGAAACAATATGTATATCCAATCATAAGAACCGTAAAGCCATAACGAATAATTGATGCTCCCTACCATGTTTAACCCAAGTACACATAAGGTTGACCCGTCCAACATGATAGAACTAAATGCTAAGACTTAAGAATAGAAACCCCCCCTGAATGTAGGCCGATCCCGAGCTCCCGCTAGACACTGGGAGGCTGGTGCTGAACTGCTGGGACCTGAACAGTAACTGAAGTCAGAAACCGACCCACTCATACCCATCCCGGCAACACTACAGCGATACAACGCTAACACGGGGTAACTTAGCCGATTTACGGAACAAGATCCAATTCCGCTCAACGAGAGCCTACGGGACTCTAACAAAATGCCCAGTAGGTGTGAAAACACTGTCTAAAGACAGCTGTCGTGTCCAACTTATAATATGATCCATGACAAATCTTAAATTGCATAAAACCTGAGTTAAATGACCGTTTCGACTCGTTCTTGGAATCCGGGACTCCAAAAGCTGTTCTGTAATTTCAGCGCGCTCGTTACGACGAGACGAAGCTCGTGCTCATAAGTTTGGACTGACACGGATCCCGAGAACAAAGTTGGCCCATTTACAAAGTTGGCCCACAATTACTTAGGGACAAAACACCACTTTGCTACAACTATTTATATACTTGATCAAATTGGAAGCTAACTGAAGCATGGCACTTAGTGAGGACCGAGCACAGTGATGCTCACCTGTGGCTTGCCGGAGAGTGGCCGGGAAGTTGGCCGGAGCTACACCACTCAAATACACCAAGCTCGGTTTGCACAAGTTGAACCAAACCTAAAACACAAGGCCAACCGAGGCAAGCATCAGTGCAAGGGTGTTCCCAGAAGAGGTTCGGACCAAGCCAGGCACGGCGGCGGCGGCCGGAGGCGGCGGCTGGCCGGGAAAAAGCCTAACAACACACCCTACTATGAGGTTGGAACAACTTAGCTTCCAAGGGTTCTCAGGCCAAACCAACTAGATAGAAACAATCTAAAGGGTATTTAGGACTCACCTGAGTGGTTGGCCGGCGACCAGGAGCAGCGGCGGCGGCTGGTGCTCGAGCTCGGGTTGCATCTATGGTGTAACAGCAGTGGGCAAAAACCCCACGTCAAAACTCACATGCAAATGCATACAAAGGCTTCTAAAAGACCAAACTAAGTTACCTGGGTCACTTTCCGGCGGCGCGGGGCGTCAGCGATCGCCGGCGACGAAACCCATCCAAGCTCGGTTGAAGATGGAGAGCTCTAATGGCGGATTCCGGTCGGCGAGCCTGGGCCGGCGCAAGATGGACCAAAATGTTCCCCTAGGTGCCAGGAAGCTTCCTGTGGTGGTGTCCGGCGGCGTGGTTGCGCGGCGGCGCCGGTTGGGTGTTTTCCGGCGAGAGTTCAAATAGTCCGGTTCTAGGGCATCCACGTGCGGCGCGGATCTTCAACTGATCACTCTTAAATCTTGTAGAGGTGCTGCAGTCGACGAGAGGATTGATCTCAATGGCTCTGATCCTAAGTTTGACGGTCGGATGACGGCGGCGCACGCGACCGGCCCGAAAATGATAATTCGGCGTTGATGGCTCCCGCCGGCGATCGGGACGGCGGACGCGGCTCGGGCTGCACGGGAGGGTCACCTCGGTGTCAGTAACCCACTGATAGGGTCCAAGTGCCAGATCAGAGAGGAAAATTCTGAAGTGTTTACCTCGCCGGAAAAATTGGAAGAAGGAGAGGTAGTCCGGCGGCGGCGCAGGGCGGCGGCTGGGGCCGGCTCCACTCAGGCTTGGATGCGGCTTCTCAGAGGAGTCCTCAGACCAGGTCTGGATCGCCTAGGACCCTCCCGAGCACCCTCCTCTCCAACCACCCGAGCTCAAGGTGGTTCTTGATCTCTCTTCTCCAGCGACGGGAAGGCGGCGGAAGGTGCGCAACCCTCCGAGGAGTGCGGCAGAGAAGTGGGGTTGTTGAGGGTTGCGGCTAGGGCTGGCTCAGGGTTTAGGGTTGGTGGAAAAGCCTAGCTCGGGTATACATGTATTTATATGCATGGTGCGAACTTGCAATTTAATCCCTCTAAGCCATTTCATTTCCAACCCAGTCCCTCACAATATAAATATCTCGCACTTAAGTCCCTCTCCAAGCAGTGGCACGAAATTCGAGGCATAATATAGGGTGTCATGCAAAAAGAACTATGATTTTTCCATATTTCACGCTTTTCGAGACAACCGGGTTGTCAAACTGAAAAGCGGACACCACCACGGCGTCCGGCTCGACGAAACCTATCAGGTAGCGATTTTGTTTTTCGAGAAAAAGCCCGGATAAATTCTTGGTCCATAAATACTGTATCCAAATACAGTTTACTGCGCTTTTCGAGACACTAGGATCATCAAACGAAAATTCCATCAGCGCCAATGCGCTCAGAACGTCAAAATTAGCTAGAATCGTCTACTCATACTGCTAGGTTTGGATTTTGGACAGTGAAATGGCCAACGACCGATCGAGAGGGGACCGAAAACAGGGGTTACTATTCATTTTACTATTCACTTAAGTCGTGGGTCCCACTAGTTTTCTTGCTGATTTCCGGACGATCCGACCGTCGGATCGGCAAACGGTCTATACCATTTCCACTCGATTCGATGAGACGGTCGCACTGGCGACCTCAGATTTCGAGATCAGACTCGGATCGGAAAGGCGAAATTGTGCTTCGGCAACTGTGCCAACCGTACACCGGTACACCCCACTAAGGTTAATTTTGTTTCCTCGCACACATTCGCACCTGAAAAACACTCTTTACACTAACACAATTTTCCTGAGTATTACATCACTCACACCTTAAAAGAAGTTTCGTCCTCGAAACTTGAACACACCAGGAAACCCATAAATGGGGAAAGTGCCCAACCAAGTCCGACTTGCGCTCCCAAATGGCTTCGCGCCCCTCATGATCCGCTCATTTCTCTCTGGCACTAGGAGAGATTGCAGTTTCCCCGCCGGGCGCTGACGTTCGGCTTTTACTCGATGACCGACCCAAAAGCGAGCCACGCGTTGTGTTACATCCCTTGTCAATTTAAGCCACCAACAGTCTGTTTTGATCCGTCCTGCTACATAATCGCGGTTACCGGTATGTCTCCTGTCTGACCCTTACCGCTCCAAGCATCGACTGCTCAACTTGTCCCTCCGGAGTGATCTTGATGGACGCATCGTTTCCTTGAGTTGCTTGGTCGTAAAGGCCCTAATCTCCCCCGCGATGCCCAAACTCACACCTTTGGAGTTGGGCCTACCCTCTCTGGTCCCTGAGGGTCTGAAAGGTCACCCGAAGACGCTCCTTGTCTGTACGCGAGTTGATCCAAGAAGGGTCTGAAAGTTCTGTTCATCAAACCCATGGACGCCGCTGGGGCGTTCAAAAAACCCACCCCCGAGGCAATGACACGCGAAACGCCCTAAAACTCTTGGCGAAACTCGGTGGTAACCCTGAAAGGGAAACTACCGGACTAATCTGCCCCAAGATTTCAGACTGACGACGGCTCGACCCGCCTGGCAACCCTACCGTCCCGTCTCTCTTGATCGAAACTAACCTAAGTAAGCCTGCTCCTCGACTTGGGGTTCCCTGCTATGACGCCACTGGTTCGCGGACCACCTCTGACGGTGTTGAGCAGTCAGCAACCAAAGTCTTGCGATGCGTCGCGGTGCCCCGGTCCTACCACCAAACCCGGACCAACGACCCTTAAATGACCAAATTAACCCGACCACAAAGGGGGAAACCACACTAATACCCTCACAAAAACTCCAGGATGTGCCCATCCAACTAGCCGGGTCACCGCCTACGCGTAATCCTCCTTATTATGCCTTGGTCATGGGAAGCTGGCGACAAAAACCAAAAAAATACGGACCTACTCCCGTCTTGGCACTGAAGGGGTGCGACACTCTTGGTCAACCCCTACCGTTCGGTCCCGAACAATTGTCCCTCCAAGCACCGTGCACTGAACCGAGCTGCATCACCCCAGACCAAATGATCACATCTCCAACTAGGAGTATTCTAAGCTCTAGGTCCGCTCATCCAAAATCGAGGCCCATACGAACACGATTTGCTAGCCCCGGGGGTCTCCTTTCTCAACCCAAAGGAGAACCCCAAGACCCCACCTCGACGATTTCTACCACATCGCAGTTGTCTACAGCAAAAAGCCGAACTATGGGTAACAACCGTAGGGGAAGCATCCTCATTCCACACCATACCTTGTCCAAATGCAAAAGAATCGGTCGACTATCTGCTGTAACCTAAAACCAGTAGACCTAGAAGGTACAAATTTAGACAAGAGGCTCCCCAGTTGATCACGACCGACGAAGCGGACGACTCACTAACAAACACCGGCGGATTACTCTACCACCAGTCGCCGTTACTAACGATGACCAGAACGTCGGCAGAGGAAGGGGTTCGGAAAAACAAAAGCCGGCGCAACGATCTGCTGTGATAGCAGCTGCACCAAGTGCAGGAACCCCGTTAGCAGGCCCACCGTGTCCCGTGTTGGTTGCTTAATCCATTGTTTCCAAGCAACCAACAAGACCCCGGTGGCAGCCGGCCTCGACCCCAGCTTCCAAACGTACACGGACTAATCAAGCCAAAACAACACGCCTACACAAGCACGCCGACCCCAGCTAAACCGGGACACAAACTTAATCTGTACACACACACAACACAAGTCAGCTCTAGCTTCCTGCTAGCATAGCATTCAAACAACTATCGAGAAAAGGGACCTATACTTTCCCCCCGGTCACTTGCGTTCTACACTTCTATGCCATTCATTTCATTCATTTGTAGCTAAGTGAGGTATCTTTGTGGATGTCGGGCACAACTGTTGTGATTGAAGAAAGTCTCTGATTACCATCTTAATCTGTCACGCCCCGGGGGTTTATTTTAGCGAAACGAGTTACAAAAAGGTATGTATTTTTTTTTTTGAAAACCTTCTTCCCCGGCGCGTGCCAGATCCGCCGCATATACAGGATCACTCTACAAACGGACAGAGTCTCCCCTGTATTGCACGGCGTCGCGGTTTGTACAATGTTCATAACGAGTAGACATTCAATCACAACAATACCAAACATACAACCATTCACAATATGCTGAATAACTCACGTCCGATTAGTTTGAAAGGATAAAACCCACAGTTGTTGAAACGGCGCCCACCCGGCACCCATATTTTGAAAACCCTTTTTCGAAAGCAACATAAACTCAGGGGTTTGGAAAACAGTGCCCACACGACACTTGGGTTTTGAAATCCATTTTCGCAAACCATAAATCCCACAGGTTTTGAAAACGGTGCCCACAACGGCACCCGAGTTTTGAAATAGTAGTTTTCGCAATCTGTTCTTTTATTTGCTATTTATTTTCCAAAGCGGCCTACAGAGATGTAAAGAAAACTAAACAAGTCATTTGTCACCGTACCGACATCCACACCGACCCCACGAGGGTATCGAGAACCATCCACAGTCTACAATAATAAATGGAATGCGAAAGTAAGAGGTAAAGTACTGTTCCGGTCTCCTGGGGACCCAAAACCTCTAGCCGCGGCCTCACCGTCGCCTAACTCTCCCCCCTGTAGGACCCTGTCGCAAAGTGGGAAGTCAGCGACTAAACAAAAGTGATAATAGTAAAGCAGGTAAAGAAAACGTCCAATCGTAGTCTATCCGGAGCAACCACCCTCGCAAGGGAAGCGTAAAATCAAACACCTGTAAACCTGCAATACCCGATCCCGTCGGACACTAAACCGACGGATCGCACCGCGCCCAAGTCGGGCAACTAAACCGAATGGGTCGCACCGCTCCCACGTCGGACAACTAACCGACGGGTCGCACCGCTCCCACGTCGGACAACTAAACCGACGGGTCGCACCGCTCACACCTTGCGCATCCAAGCCCCACAACTAAAGAGGCCCCACGCCGTCCTGTGGGTATACACGGGTCATCGACCACTTTTTCGGAAAAGCGCACCCTTTGCGGTGGCCAAACCGCGGGTGCGCGTGTTGCAGCCGAGCATAGTAACCGTGAAACAATATATATATGTGCATGTATGCGAACCATGTGAGACAATATATATATCAATGTATGAGGACCGTATGAAATAACATATACATATCCGTGCATGAGAACCATATGAAACATATATATTCACAACATACACCTATCCATGCATGAGAACCATATGAAACAATATGTATATCTAATCATAAGAACCATAAAGCCATAACGAATAATTGATGCCTCCCTACCATGTTTAAACCCAAGTACACATAAGGTTGACCCCGTCCAACATGATAGAACTAAATGCTAAGACTTAAGAATAGAAACCCACCTGAATGTAGGCCGATCCTGAGCTCCCGCTAGACACTGGGAGGCTGGTGCTGAACTGCCTGGGACCTGAACAGTAACTGAAGTCAGAAACCGACCCACTCATATCCATCCCGGCAAACACTACAGCGATACAACGCTAACACGGGGTAACTTAGCCGGATTTACGGAACAAGATCCAATTCCGCTCAACGAGAGCCTACGGGACTCTAACAAAATGCCCAGTAGGTGTGAAAAACACTGCCTAAAGACAGCTGTCGTGTCCAACTTATAATATTGATCCATGACAAATCTTAATTGCATAAAACCCTGAGTTAAATGACCGTTTCGACTCGTTCTTGGAATCCGGGGACCTCCAAAAGCTGTTCTGTAAATTTCAGCGCGCTCGTTACGACCGAGACGAAGCTCGTGCTCATAAGTTTGGACTGACACGGATCCCGAGAACAAAGTTGGCCCATTTACAAAGTTGGCCCACAATTACTTAGGGACCAAAACACCACTTTGCTACAACTATTTATATACTTGATCAAATTGGAAGCTACTGAAGCATGGCACTTAGTGAGGACAGAGCACAGTGATGCTCACCTGTGGCTTGCCTGAGAGTGGCCCGGGAAGTTGGCCGGAGCTACACCACTCAAATACACCAAGCTCGGTTTGCACAAGTTGAACCAAACCTAAAACACAAGGCCAACCGAGGCAAGCAATCAGTGCAAGGGTGTTCCCCAGAAGAGGTTCGGACCAAGCCAGGCACGGCGGCGGCGGCTGGCCGGGAAAAAGCCTAACAACACACCCTACTACGAGGTTGGAACAACTTAGCTTCCAAGGGTTCTCAGGCCAAACCAACTAGATAGAAACAATCTAAAGGGTATTTAGGACTCACCTGAGTGGTTGGCCGGCGACTAGGAGCAGCGGCGGCGGCCGGTGCTCGAGCTCCGGGTTGCATCTATGGTGTAACAGCAGTGGGCAAAAACCCCACGTCAAAACTCACATGAAAATGCATACAAAGCTTCTAAAAGACCAAACTAAGTTACCTGGTCACTTTCCGGCGGCGCGGGGCGTCGGCGATCGCCGGCGACGAAACCCATCCAAGCTCGGTTGAAGATGGAGAGCTCTAATGGCGGATTCCGGTCGGCGAGGCCTGGGCCAGCGCAAGATGGACCAAATGTTCCCCTCGGTGCCAGGAGCTTCCTGTGGTGGTGTCCGGTGGCGTGGTTGCGCGGCGGCGCCGGTTGGGTGTTTTCCGGCGAGAGTTCAAATAGTCCGGTTCTAGGGCATCCACGTGCGGCCTGGATCTTCAACTGATCACTCTTAAATCTTGTAGAGGTGCTGCAGTCGACGAGAGGATTGATCTCAACGGCTCTGATCCTAAGTTTGACGGTCGGATGACGGCGGCGCACGCGACCGGCCCGAAAATGATAATTCCGGCGTTGATGGCTCCCGCCGGCGATCGGGACGGCGGACGCGGCTCGGGCTGCACCGGGAGGGTCACCTCGGTGTCAGTAACCCACTGATAGGGTCCAAGTGCCAGATCAGAGAGGAAAATTCTGAAGTGTTTACCTTGCCGGAAAAATTGGAAGAAGGAGAGGTAGTCCGGCGGCGGCGCAGGGCGGCGGCTGGGGCCGGCTCCACTCAGGCTTGGATGCGGCTTCTCAGAGGAGTCCTCAGACCAGGTCTGGATCGCCTAGGACCCTCCCGAGCACCCTCCTCTCCAACCACCCGAGCTCAAGGTGGTTCTTGATCTCTCTTCTCCAGCGACGGGAAGGCGGCGGAAGGTGCGCAACCCTCCGAAGAGTGCGGCAGAGAAGTGGGGTTGTTGAGGGTTGCGGCTAGGGCTGGCTCAGGGTTTAGGGTTGGTGGAAAAGCCTAGCTCGGGTATACATGTATTTATATGCATGGTGCGAACTTGCAATTTAATCCCTCTAAGCCATTTCATTTCCAACCCAGTCCCTCACAATATAAATATCTCGTACTTAAGTCCCTCTCCAAGCAGTGGCACGAAATTCGAGGCATAATATAGGGTGTCATGGAAAAAGAACTATGATTTTTCCCATATTTCATGCTTTTGAGACAACCGGGTTGTCAAACTGAAAAGAGGACACCACCACGGCGTCCGGCTCGACGAAACCTATCAGGTAGCAATTTTTGTTTTTCGAGAAAGAGCCCGGATAAATTCTTGGTCCATAAATACTGTATCCAAATACAGTTTACCGCGCTTTTCGAGACACTAGGATCATCAAACGAAAATTCCGTCAGCGCCAATGCGCTCAGAACGTCAAAATTAGCTAGAATCGTCTACTCATACTGCTAGGTTTGGATTTTGGACAGTGAAATGGCCAACGACCGATCGAGAGGGGACCGAAAACAGGGGTTACTATTCATTTTACTATTCACTTAAGTCGTGGGTCCACTAGTTTTCTTGCTGATTTCCGGACGATCCGACCGTCGGATCAGCAAACGGTCTATACCATTTCCACTCGATTCGATGAGACGGTCGCACTGGCGACCTCAGATTTCCGAGATCAGACTCGGATCGGAAAGGCGGAAATTGTGCTTCGGCAACTGTGCCAACCGTACACCGGTACACCCCACTAAGGTTAATTTTGTTTCCTCGCACACATTCGGACCTGAAAGACACTCTTTACACTAACACAATTTTCCTGAGTATTACAGCAGTGTTCGTTCCGCCAGGGCAGCCATCACTCGATGTGCACCACTGCAAATGATGCACGGCTTCAGTGGTTCGGGCCCCTCATTCGTCGTTTGCCCAGACTTCTGTCCTGTCTTCAGGCGTTTGGCCGCCCGGCCCCTCAGATAGGGGTCCTCCGCCGGCCCAGGGTAGGGGTATCCCTGCCGAGTATGTTCTTGCTCAGCGCGCACAACCAAGTTGACCGCCTCATGAAAGGTGGGAAAACCTGCCGGTGGCATCCTGTGAGGGGTATCGTCCAGGTGCTGCGCTGGAAGTGGTCGACACTCTCCAGTTCCCGTGTCAGCATACATAAGCGCTCAGTGAGGGTCAGCAGCTGCCCTGCCACATCGCGCAGTGGTTGCGTAGTAAGCGGTTCGCTTCAGCTGCAGTATCCATATCCGTCAGCCGTCGCTCACTGAGCGGACTGCTATCTGTGCACACAAAGAAAACCATCAATCTTACCATGTCCAGGGAACTATCTTAATCTGCCTAGGAAACCTGGCACCAAGCAGGATTCTACTTAGTTCCCTCCCCACGCGCACTCGCGTTCTATTTATCAGTCCCGTGTTCATTTTATTAATCAGTAGTTAGAGTATTGGCGCCCCGTGGATGTGGGCCTCACATTATTGTGGTTAAAGTTCATTCTCTGATACCATCTTAATCTGTCACGCCCCGGAGGATTCGAACGTGCGGAAGAGGAGCCACCGATGCTCCCAGTTTAGCTATATATATATTTTTTTTTGAAAACCATACTCCCCGGCGCGTGCCCAGACCCGCCGCGTATACAAATTTACTCTGCAAACGGGCAGAGTCTCCTTTGTATATGCACGGCGTCCTCACTACAACATGCATCACATACAGGCTTTAACCACACTAATCGAAGCACAGGTACATACGACAAGCATTCCAAACGTTCTATTATCTTTTACACAAAGAAAGGGCCGCTGATTGAAAAGGATAAATAATCACAGGGTTTTGAAAGCGGCGCCCACCGATGCCGTTGATTTAGAAAATCCGTTTCAAAGCCACATAAATCCACAGTTTTGAAACCGGCACCCACCCGACGCCGAATTTGTAAAACCCGTTCTCAATCACATAAATCCACAAGGTTTTAAAAAACCGGTGCCCACACGACA
>JAQNDB010008045.1:0-11196 GCA_029204045.2 Tillandsia leiboldiana | reverse complement strand
GCGTGCGGACTCCGTTTTGAGCGCGGTTTCGGCACCGTGCACGTTTTGCGTGCGGACTCCGGCACGTGCACCATTTTGCGTGTGGACTCTGTTTTGTGCGCGGGTTTTCGGCACCGTGCATCGTTTTGCATTGCGGACTCCGGCACCGTGCACCGTTTTGCGTGCGAAATCCGCCACCGTGCACCGTTTTTGCGTGCGGACTACTTTTGCGTGCGGATTTTGGCATCGTGCTTCGTTTTGTAGTGCGGATCGCGTGGAGGCCAATTGCAAGTGTCTACGAAACAATTGGTGGCTTACCGAGGTGGGTTGGTTTTTATCTCCAAGTCTGCGGACTTCTCTCTAATTCTATTATGATAGGATTTTGCATGCTAGTTTAAGTGATTCATTGGAACTTTGACTAGCACCCCCCGTCATATGTGTGCATGTGTTAACCAGACCAATAGAGAACCTCAATCTGGGCTAGGTTCTTTTATGCTTTAGACATCCACACAGTGCATTTCTTTCCTGGACTTAGAGTTCTCGCCCGGGTATTGGGCCGGACGTGGTCAGGACATTGTGGGACGTATGTTGCACTCGGGCCTGGGGGCCGAGTGGAGTCTGGTAGTTAGAGCCAGTCGTTTGGTTCTGGCGGGAGCCGTTTGGGTAGACGGTGGTCCCGAGACGTTGTGTTCTGGAGTTGGTTGTCACTACAGTGGTAGTGGCAGTCGGTGTACTAGTGACAGCAGGACCTTGAACCCAGAACCTTTTTGGGCGCACACATGATTTTAGTCAGCCAATGTTTTCTTCCAAGCCTCGCAGGGTCGCCTGAGTCTGTTCTTGTTTGATAGGACGAGGGCATTAGCTCTTCGAGGTTTGGACATAAAACTTGTTTGCAAATTGTTTTTCTAAAAAGACTAAAAATCATTAAAAGATGGATTTCTCTCAGATCAAAATGGCTTTCTGTAATAAATGTCACTGTTTCTTATAAACTTATCCACCCGAGATGATTCGAGTGTTCTGGGTTCTAAGGGCTGATTTCTTTCTGGGGTCGAAAGCAAGTCGAAAGCAATGGGAGGCTACGCCTATGGCCTGTTCTTGTTTGATTGGGGTCGTAGGTATTAGTCTCCCGGCGTTTTCGGACTCTTCGTGGATCTGGCTGTAGAGCATCTCCAGCCCGTGAGATTTGTAGGTTGAGATAGGTTCCCCACGTTAACCGAGAGGGGCCGAATCCCTGAACGGTAAATGATCGAGAACTTCGATAGGCTGAGCCTAGAGTCTGTTCTTGTTTGATTGGGGTTCTAGGCACCGGCCTAACAGGATTCTCGGACCTTTGCTGCGTCAGTCGGTTCTTCTCGCTTATGAGTGGGGAGTCGTTTTGGGAGCCGTTTGGAGTAACGGCGGTCCCAGCTGTGTTGTACCTTCTTTTAGTGGGTTAGTGTTGTGAGATCGAGTCGTGGAGTCTTTCTCCGACTGAGTTATGCTAGTTGAGCATTGAGTACCGATCTGTTTGATCGAGGATTATAGCCTGCTGAGCCTGGCATTCTATGCCAGTTATGAGATACTTGAGATACTTGAGTTCGGTGGGGTCGCTCCCCTCGAGCTACGCCCCGGGTGCGATGATGATACCGAGCCTGACGAGGCTGCGATGATGCGACTAGTTGATACACTAGAGTTCGCTTGAGATTGAGATAGTCCATGTGGGACACCCTACGTAAGACCAAGTCCTGTTTGGGCGTAGTGGCAGTAGGTTTGGCGCACGCTTGACTGGACCCTATGTGGCAGTCACTGATGTCACGCCCCGGGGTCGAAACTGCGACCCGGGCTCGCCAACAGATCGCCATCTGTACGGAAACTGCCGTACAGACGAAGCGTCTAGCCTGCAAAGATCAAAACTACAGCTACACAGATATCAGAGCGGATAAAAAGCTGTACTATAAATTTTTTTCTCAACTACAAGCTGCTACAACACATAGCCTATCTCCCAAAATCAGATGATACAAAAAAAAAGTGCAGCTACACAACATCTACAATCCAAGGGGAGATAGCTAAACAGGATACATAACCAACTCCCACAATCCGGGATGGTACATCTACCTCTCTCTAAAGTAACAATGCTGGTAGGGAACTATCACGCGACTCCCTGTCCTCGGTCCGTCCAGTCAAGCACAGCAGGAACGGAAGAAAGCCTCAGCAACCTGTCACCGACAGAGGGTGTGAGAACTACATCCTACAGTAGTTCTCAGTGGGTACCGTCTCCAAGAACCACGGTCTGCCCACTAAGTCTACCAGAGGCACAAGATAGAGAAAGGAATGATAATAAGATAAATAAGCTGGAAAAGAATCTACAGCTATCATGCCTCTATCTACTATGCTCAATAAGAAGAGACTATGGATGATGGAATGCAGTCACACACTGCTGACAATATGTCACAAGTACTAAGCCCAAGACGCTCTACTATGACACATGCTACATCATCACTCTCTCAGTGTATCTCAAATCTCAGCGACTGCCCACCCGGGTCCAGTCGAGTCAAGCCTGCGCCCCCTGGTGTATCAACCAGGGTGTCCCAAGGGACAAACTCGATATCTCACACAGTGACCCCATGGTAGCTCGGCCAGGGGTATCAAGCGACCTCTAGTATATAAACTAGGCGCATCATCGCAGCCTCGTCAGGCTCGGTATCATCCTCGCCGCCTAGTCAAGCTCGGAATCATCAACGCACCCGGGGCGTGGTTCGAGGGGTGCGACCCCCACCGAACTCCAATATCTCAACAATCTCACTGTCTCACAAGTGGCTCCTGCAGGCTATGGTCCTCGAATCAAACAGATCGGTATCTCGATGCTCAAAGCACAACTCAGTCGGAGAACCCTCTACGACTCAATCTCACAACACAGACCCACTCAACGAAGGTACTAAACAGCTGGGACCACCGTCTCACCCACGGCTCCCACAACACAACTCCACTGAAATCAACACACAACTCACAGCCGGAGATGCTCCACGGCCAGATCTATGAGGGTCCGAAACCCCGGGAGACTAACATCTACGTCCCCAAGAGAGAAAGCAGCCCTTAGAACCCAGATCACTCGAATCCGCTCGGGTGGATAAGTTTATAAAAACCTATGTCATTTATTTCAGAAAACCATTCAGTCTGAAAGAAATCTATCTTTTTAATGATTTTTAGTCTCTTTTAGGAAAACCCTTTGAAATCAAGTTTTATGCCCAAGCCTCGAAGAACTGACGTCTTCGTCCCTACAGACGAGCACAGACTCAGACAACCTTACGAGGCTTGGAAGAAACATTGGCTGACTAAAAATCATGTATTCATCCAAAAAGGTTCTGGGTTCAAGGTCCTGCTAACACACGTGCACCACGATCCCAACCTGGTGGTGACGAGAAGAACAGCGGAAAGGAAAACCCCCGGGACCACCGTTTATCTGAAACGGTTCCCCAAAACGCGAACACTGGCCTAACCCAGTCACCAGACCCCACTCGGCCCCCCGGGCCCGAGTGCAACACCCGTCCCACAACGCTCTGACCACTCGGCCCACTACCCGGGCGAGGAACTCTAAATCCAGAGGGATATGCGAAGTGCGGGATGTCTAAAGCATAAAAGTACCTAGCTCAACTAAGGTTCACAATAGGTCTGGTCAACACATGCACATATGACGGGGGTGCTAGTTAAGTTCCAAGAAAACACTTAAACTAGCATGCAATCCTATCATAATAGAATTAGAAAGAAGTCCGTAGACTTGGAGAGAAACCAACCCACCTCAGCAAGCCACCAATTGCTTGTCGACACTTGCAATTGGCTCAGCGGGCTTACCTGGCCTCCAAGGGGTCCGCACGCAACACGAAGCCCGATGCCAGAATCCGCACGCGAATCGGAGCACGCGGCGACCAACCACACGACCGCTGCGCTCCGCGGAAGCTAAAATCGCACCGCAAGCTGCCAGAAGCGAAGAAATCGCAAAACAATCAGAACGGTCAAAACCGCACATCCGACGGCGAAAAACAGCCTCCGTCGGCGAAAAACAGCGCCCGACGGCGAAAAAACAGCTCAAAATCAGCTTGCGAAAATCCTGCGAAAACCGCTCGCGAAATCTGCCGGCGAAAACTGCGAAAAACGGCTCCGTCGGCGAAAAACAGCGCCCGACAGCGAAAACAGCTCCGTCGGCGCGAAAACAGCGCCCGACAGCGAAAACAGCTCCGTCGGCGCAAAAACAGCGCCCGACAGCGAAAAACAGCTCCGTCGGCGCAAAAACCGCGACCCGACAGCGAAACAGCTCCGTCGGCGCAAAAACAGCGCCCGACAGCGAAACAGCTCCGTCGGCGCGGAAGGGGAAAACAGCGCCCGACATCGAAAACAGCTCCGTCGGCGCGAAAACAGCGCCCGACAGCGAAAACAGCTCCGTCGGCGGCGAAAACAGCGCCCGACAGCGGAAAACAGCTCCGTCGGCGCGGAAAACAGCGCCCGACAGCGGAAAACAGCTCCGTCGGCGGCGAAAAACAGCGGCCGACGGCGACCAACGGGCTCCGACGGCGAAAAAACGGCGCCGGCACGCAAACCCGAGGTGCAGCCCGCTGTCCGGGAGCACGCCGAGCGCCGACAACCTCAGCCCGCGCGACGAGGGAGGCCCACCGCGCGGCGCCAAGCCAAACCGCGCGGCGCAGGGGCTGCTGCGCGGCGCTTGCAGCGCGTCGCGCAGTGCCCCTGCGGCGCTGCGCGCGGCGCCCAGCGGCGCTGCGCGCGCCCGCGCAGCCCGCCGCGCATCGCGCGCGGCCGCTGCGCGCAGCAGTGCGCGCCCGCGCGCCCGCGCAGGCCCGCGCGCGCCTGCGCGCGGCCCGCGCGGCCCGCGCAGGCCCGCGCGCGGCCCTGCCGCGCGCGGCCATGCCGCGCGCACCTTGCGCGCGGCCAAGGGGTGCCGCGCGCACCTGCGCGCGGCCCTGCCGCGCGCCCCTGCGCGCGGGCAAGGGGTGCCGCGCGCACCTGCGCGCGGCCCTGCCGCGCGCCCCTGCGCGCGGCCAGGAGGGCCCGCGCGCACGCGCGCGGCCCTGCCGCGCGCCCCTGCGCGCGGCCCTGCCGCGCGCACCTGCGCGCGGCCAGGAGGTGCCGCGCGCACCTGCGCGCGGCCCTGCCGCGCGCCCCTGCGCGCGGCCAGGCAGCGCCGCGTGCAGCACTTTGCTGCACGCGGCGCCGCGCCCAGCTGGCACCGCCACAGGGTGCTGCCAACAGCAGCACCCTGGCGCCGCGCGTGCGCCGTTGCGCGCGCGCGCGGCCGCCGGCGACGGCGAACTCCGAAAAAAACCTCATTAAATCCGATAAAATCCAAAAATCCCAAAAATCCAAGAATCCACAATTTTCATGATTTTTAAACACCAATTAAAAATCCTCAAAGCTTCAAAACACCGAAAAACCTCAAAAACTGCAAAAAGGAGAATTTTGCTTACCTCGTTGTCGCGCGCCGCACGCCCACGAGCTTCGCACGGCCTCCAACGGCGAGTCCAAAAATCCCCTATCTTCTTTTTCTTCTTCTTCTTCCTTTTTCCTCTCTTTTCCTTTCCTTTCTCTCTCTTTTTCTTTCTTTCTTCTCTCTGCTGCAACAGGGAGGTGGCTGGGAGCTTTTATAAAGCTAAAAGCTTAATTAATTAATTAACTTAATTAATTAATTCCAATAACTCCAACTCCAACTCACTTTTTGCCTCCGGGTCCTCCGCGTCAGTCCGGAACCTCCCGAACCTCGCTGTAAATCGAAAATACACGCGCTCACAGCTTTTTCTCTTCAAAAAGCTCATCCGTTGAGGCGGGGTGCTCAAATCAGTTACCGGCTCCAAAATTGCCAGTTCCAACTCACTTTTTGCCTCCGGGTCCTGCGCGTCAGTCCGGAACCTCCCGAACCTCGCTGTAAATCAAAAGTACACGTGTCCACAGCTTTTTCTCCTCAAAAGCTTATCCGTTGAGTCGGGGTGCTCAAATCCATTACCGGCTCCAAAATTGCCAGTTCCGACTCACTTTTTGCCTCCGGGCCCTCCGCGTCAGTCCGGAACCTCCCGAACCTCGCTGTAATCTGAAAGTACACCTATTCCAAGTGTTCCTGAATTTCCGGCGCTCCACGGTGAAGTCGGAAATTTCCAATCTCATCCTCAATCGGCCTACAAAGCCCGGAAAAGCCCCGAATCGAGCTGGAGCTTCCGCGTTGATCCGAATCAACTCGGCATCAACAGTAACCTCAAATGCAACATGCTCAAGGCAACTCTCTGCTCCAAGTCATCTGTGTGGTCGGCGCGCTATCCAATGCCCCGGTACTTTACATTCTCCCCTCCTTCAAAAGGTTTCGTCCTCGAAACCAAAACACACTCCCTACCACAAGAAACCCGCATCGGGAAAAACATCAACTCCAACTCTCTCTCAAAAGAAAAGCAGCCGAAAATAGCGAAAAGTCCAAAATTTCCCAAGGACCGATGCCCTCACCCCGATCAAACCAGAACAGGTTCTAGCATCGCCTCCATTTCTGGAGTAGTCCTTCGAAATTTTTCGCTCCGCCTGCTACTTTTCGGCGAACACAGGAAAACAAGGAGAGAGACGTTGAAGCTGTCCCTGGTGTGGCCGCAACACAAAGCCACAATCCACCAACTCAACCATGTAGGGGTGCAAAACTCTGATCTCAACCACAAGGAAAGGAAATCATACCAAGTACCAAGCGATCCGCTAACTTGGCGCCCACCAACCGGCAACCCAAACTCATCCTCTCGGCTCTCAGGTGGTCGCTCTAACTCAGCATACTGGCACCACCGAACCTTCACTGGGTAAATCCAACCGTAAATTCCATAACTTCACAAGTAAGAATTTCTTCGGTTGCTTCAAATAGCTCAAATCCTTGTTCGACTCCAACGAAGAAAAGCCGATAAAGTGCGAGGGTTCAATTACACTTCTTCCAACCAGACGAAAATCACGGTCCAAACTCCCCGCGTAAACTCAAGTCTATAAACATAAACCTCTGCGGCTGGTGGCTTCCAAAAGATCGAAGTCTCCAAAAAGGCAAAACTCCTCCGTTGCTCCTTAGCAACCAAAACAATCAAGTCTCGCAGGTACATCCCTCGATTAGGCAACCAACAACTCCCCTCTCGGAGTTGCTGCCCTATCCTCCAGTGATCTTGAAGCTCTAAGCCACTTCGGAAACAAATCCAAATGTCCACGACGGGTCCGGCTGCTAACCCGTTCAAACACAGCTGGAGAACTCGATTCTTCAAAAACAACACTCGCAGGCCTCAGTCAATCCACTTGACCGCAAGGCAAGCTCAGAAGGCCCCTACCGGGTTCCGAACACTAACCAGGCACAACCTTGGCTGCAAGGTTCCATAACCAAGTCGACCACTATCTCGGTCTCCCAACCAGTATCCTGGCGCCTCAACCGCCGAAACCCTCCAGGTCTCTGTCTCCTCTGAGACACATGAACCTGAGGCTGGCACCATGGCAACCTCGATCCACTCCACTATCCCGAGATCAGGCAATACTGGAAGACTCTCCCTCTGGAGCTGGTCCCTCGATCTCCGTCCCTCCTGGACGTGATCAGTAATCCTCGGTCAATCCCTCGCACCTGTCCAATCGCTGCATCTCCGGTCGGCACACGCCGAGAATATACAATGAGATAGATATCCAGGTGCAGTCCCCTCTCAACAAAATCGACCTCTAAACCTCATCCTGGGTGACAAGGGGCCCACTGCCCAACCATCGCGAAACTCGCTCTCGGTGGTCCAACAGGACGAACCCGACGCCACCAACTCTCGGCGTCCCAAACGAAAGGCGCAAGATCCCGCGCCCTGATGCTTTTCCTGGATGAACAAGTCCTTGACAGCTTTTCCATAGCAGCGATCCAGTCTCGGCCTCCCAATGGCCCCAACTCAAAACCCAAAATCTGCAGGGGGACTGGGACTGGATGAAGTAAAATAATCGGTTGGCAACCTCTCCGCTGCTCCTGCACCATCAGTGGTGCGACCAGGGTCGAAATCGACAATGTCAGCGGCTGGAGTACTACTGGCGATACCCCGGAAGATGCTCTCAGCTCGAACATGCGCAACACACGCTCCATGTTCTTCTCCTGACGCCGCAACGCCTCCGACATCTGGGGCCACCCGAGCCCGCAGATCCTGTACCTCACTCTGCCCGGCCTGCTCGGCCTCCTCACCCAAGGTCGAACGCCCACTCGTCGCTACACGACGTCTCGGCGGCATCACAGGTAACTGAAACAAAAAACGAACATCAGGACACAACAGCCATACGACCCAATCCAGCGGAGCGTCTAAAACTTGTTATCCTTTCCTAAAGTATTATGTTGTCTGCAGCCAACATAATCACTTTGAGAGAATAACATATCAAATCACTCATCCCAACCCGAGGAGAGGTAAAAACTCAATCTGGGACTCTCGCTAAAAGTCACGACTCTCACGTAGTCATCCTAATGTCCAACCACAAGCCTAGGGTTTCTAAGTCCTCAATGACCTTATAACCTAGGCTCTGCAACCACTCTAATCTGTCACGCCCCGGGTCGAAACTGCGACCCGGCTCGCCAACAGATCCGCCATCTGTAGGAAACTGCCGTACAGACGAAGCGTCTAGCCTGCAAAGATCAAAACTACAGCTACACAGATATCAGAGCGGAGAAAAAGGCCTAGTACTATAAATTTTTTCTCAACTACAAGCTGCTACAACACATAGCCTATCTCCCAAAATCAGATGATACAAAAAAAAAGTGCAGCTACACAACATCTACAATCCAAGGGGAGCTAGCTAAACAGGATACATAACCAACTCCCAACAATCCGGGATGGTACATCTAACCTCTCTCTAAAGTAACAATGCTGGTAGGGAACTATCAGGCGACTCCCTGTCCTCGGTCCGTCCAGTCAAGCACAGCAGGAACGGAAGAAAGCCTCAGCAACCTGTCACCGACAGAGGGTGTGAGAACTACATCCTACAGTAGTTCTCAGTGGGTACCGTCTCCAAGAACCACGGTCTGCCCACTAAGTCTACCAGAGGCATAAGATAGAGAAAAGACTGATAATAAGATAAATAAGCTGGAAAAGAATCTACAGCTATCATGCCTCTATCTACTATGCTCAATAAGAAGAGACTATGGATGATGGTATGCAGTCACTCACAGCTGACAACATGTCACAAGTACTAAGCCCAAGACGCTCTACTATGACACATGCTACACCATCACTCTCTCAGTACATCTCAAATCTCAGCGACTGCCCACCCGGGTCCAGTCGAGTCAAGCCTGCGCCCCCTGGTGTATCAACCAGGGTGTCCCAACGGACAAACTCAATATCTCACACAGTGACCCCATGGTAGCACGGCCAGGGGTATCAAGCGACCTCTAGTATATGAACTAGGCGCATCATCGAAGCCTCGTCAGGCTCGGTATCATCATCGCAGCCTCATCAGGCTCGGAATCATCAACGCACCCGGGGCGTGGTTCGAGGGGTGCGACCCCACCGAACTCAAGTATCTCATCAGTATCACTGTCTCACAAGTGGCTCCTGCAGGCTGTGGTCCTCGATCAAACAGATCGGTATCTCGATGCTCAAAGCACAAACTCAGTCGGAGAACCCTCCACGACTCAATCTCACAACACAGACCCACTCAACGAAGGTACTAAACAGCTGGGACCACCGTCTCACCCACGGCTCCCACAACACAACTCCACTGAACTCAACACTCAACTCACGGCCGGAGCTACTCCACGGCCAGATCTACGAAGGGTCCGAAACCCAGGGAGACTAACATCTACGTCCCCAAGAGAGAAAGCAGCCCTTAGAACCCAGATCACTCGAATCCACTCGGGTGGATAAGTTTATAAGAAACCATGTCATTTATTTCAGAAAACCATTCGATCTGAGAGAAATCCATCTTTTAATGATTTTTAGTCTCTTTAGGAAAACCCTTTGAAATCAAGTTTTATGCCCAAACCTCGAAGAGCTGATGCCTTCGTCCCAACAGACGAGAACAGACTCAACAACCTTGCGAGGCTTGGAAGAAACATGGCTGACTAAAATCATGTATTTATCCAAAAAGGTTCTGGGTTCAAGGTCCTGCTAACACACGTGCACCACGACCCCAACCTGGTGGTGACGAGAAGAACAGTGGAAAGGAAAAACCCCCGGGACCACCGTTTATCTGAAACGGCTCCCCAAAATGCTAACACTGGCCTAACCCAGCCACCAGACCCCACTCGGCCCCCCGGGCCCGAGTGCAACACCCGTCCCACAACACTCTGACCACTCGGCCCACTACCCGGGCGAGGAAACTCTAAGTCCCGAAGGATATGAAAAGTGCGGGATGTCTAAAGCATAAGGAACCTAGCCCAAATAAGGTTCACAATTGGTCTGGTCAAAATCATGCACATATGACGGGGGTGCTAGTTAAGTTCCAAGAAAACACTTAAACTAGCATGCAATCCTAAACATTAGAATTAGAAGGAAGTCCGTAGACTTGGAGAGAAAACCAACCCACCTCAGAAAGCCACCAATTGCTCGTCGACACTTGCAATTGGCACAGCGGCTTACCTGGCCTCCAAGGGGTCCGCACGCAACCGAAGCCCGATGCCAGAAACCGCACGCAAAACGGAGCACGCGGCGACCAAACAACGACCGCGCGCTCCGCGGAAGCAAAACCGCACCGCAAGCTGTCAGAAGCGAAGAAATCGCAAAATCAATCAAAAAGGTCAAAACCGAGCATCCGACGGCGAAAAAACAGCTTCCGCGGCGAAAACAGCCTCCGTCAGCGAAAAATCAGCGCCGACGGCGAAAAAGCCGTCGGGAAAACAGCCCGAACGGCGAAAAAGCTCCGTCGGCGCAAAAACTGCTCAAAAACAGCTTGCGAAAAACAGCGAAAACTGCAACAACCGCTCGCGAAAACCTGCGAAAACTGCGCAAAACTGTCGCAACATGCCGCGAAAAACGGCTGTGAAAACCTGCGCGAACAGCGAGCGAAAACAGCGAAAACCGCTTGCGAAACTGCTCGCAACCTGCTCGCGAAAAACGACGAAAACCTGCGCGAAAACTGCGAGCGAAACGGCGCGAAAACTGCGCAAAAAACTGCGCGAAAACCTGCGCGAAACGGCGCGAAAAACCTGCGCAAAAACTGCGCGAAAACATGCGCAAAACGGCGCGAAAACATGCGCAAAAAACTGCGCGAAAAACTGCGCAAAAA
>JAQNDB010008043.1:0-11202 GCA_029204045.2 Tillandsia leiboldiana | reverse complement strand
CAAGGCTGTCGGCGATGACTAGAGGGGGCTGGCTCAAATCTCATGACCTCGATGCAACACAGCACCTGCGGCAGTCCGTTCGTCATACAATACGGCGATTAATATACCCACAGTGATATCTCACCTGGAGAAACATAAATCGCAGCAAGGCTAGAGAATCAACGAAAAAACCAACAGGCGTCAATGTGTCAATCAACCGGCACAAAGCATTAATTCTCCTGCACCATAGTGGGTGCAGAAGGCTTTTTCAGCACGGATTGTCGACATGCCAGTGGCTCTCCGGCGCATTGACACACTGCAGCAACCGCAAATAGACAGAGTCGAGAGAGCTCATCCGCATCGCAGATGAACCCCCAGTGGCCTCGTCCCCATGTCAATGACGCTCGCTGTCACGCAGAGGCCTACAAAAGTCATAGATGGTTGTATCTCGCTCCGTCACTCGACCATTGTTCCCACAGCCGAGGGCTCAAGGTCGGCCCACTCGGTATCGAAGAAGGGCAATGGTTGAATCCTTCCTCAGCCCCGGGCAGTAAGGCTTGCAGCTTCGGGACTTGTGCACCAGGTCGAACTCCAGCGTGAGCCCTGTGAGCCACGCTGCATGGGTACGGTCCCATGGACTCGACGGGAGGCTGGAACAGCCAGGATCCCCGCATTCTCGAGGCGTGGCGTACGGGCGTCTGGAAGATGGCACCACTGTTGTTTCACTTCTGAATGAATGTGGATGATGGCGTGATAGGATCCATCCTCCGAAACTAAGTGGTCGAGACTGAATCCCGAAGCGGCTCGGCATTGGGGGTCACTAGGATGTCCCCTGCTAATATATGGACACTGCTATAAAAGCTATGCCCCAAGAGCAAAGACGACTTATCTGAGGATTTGACAGCCACTGCAAAGGAATGCTAGACAGCGAAAGTGGCAAGATAGTTTGCGTCGAGGTTGAGGCAGAGGGCAGTTTGAGCACGCACACCGAGCAAGTTGTGTTTGGGAAAAGGGTGAGGGCACGCCGGACGCCAACTGTTCAGGCGACGAGGGAGCCTGCGATCCTTCTGTCCTCTGACCCGGCGTGCTTGTTGGGAGTTTGTTGGCCCAAAACAGCTCCCGCTTGGTCATCCATGGTGGAGCAGAGGCCGAGTCCTTTCGACAAATACAATCGCTAAAACAAGCAACAAGCTCTAGGTTGTGTTGAGACGACGATTTGATGCAAGGTCCTTCCAGCCTTCAACTAGTAGCTGACAAATAAGTCATAGGTTGGCATACGCCGGCCGGCGACGAGATAAGGACAAATACTTATCCGCAAGCCTGCAGCCGAACGAGCTGCTAATCTTATCATGAAAGGAGAACAGAGTTTGGCGACTCACCCGTTCCCGAGAAGCGGCTCTAGCCTCTCGGTCTTTCATTCTTGAGAGCAAAGACCAGGAAGCCAACTTTGGACTGATGCGTTCGAGAATGAGCGCGTGGCGGCGTGGCTTCGAACCACCAGCTGTGTTTGCTGTCTCCGTCAAGCACTCGAGGGGTTATCCCTGCCTTTCACGCGAAGCTGATCATCTTCGAGAAGCAAAAGCCACTGGGAGATCATCAGCTGTTGTGGGCATCGACAACTGTCAGTTGTTGTCGAGTGGCTTGATGGCTTGCTTACTTGCCTGCGTGTTCCAGGTTGTTATAGATAGAATGCGCACGCACCTCATCGTTCCGACAGGTATCAGCGCCAGCTTAACCATTAACTTGAGTCTACGTACTTAGGTAAACACGATCGAAATACTCCGTGTGGACCCATCAATAATTCCTGCAACGACATCGAGTTGGCCACAAACCAGTACGTTTATTATTTCGTACGCTAGGTCGTAAAGCATATGTCCATTTGCTTTAGCCCCCGTTAGCTGTCTTCGAAGCTGTCTAACGTTGAGACCGAGTGGGAAGTCCTCCATTGTCGCTGGCAACCATTATGGGGCGATACTGCACTAAAGCGTTCAAATACTTGCTCGTATCCAACATTGTAAAGCTTGGTCGAGGGCCGAGACGGACGGCCTCGCGATTGATGCCAAGCCAACGATAATAACAAGAGCAAGGACATGATGACCAGAGGAACTAGGCTCAAAGGGCGAGCAGCCGAGAGCAAGGGCTCCCCACAATGATAATCCTTTGACAACCCTGATGATCCTCCAGACGAGCTCGATTGCCAGACGTTGCGGCCTCGGATTTCCGCACGCAATTCATGCCAGGGTGAAGTGGAACTGTCCTTGGCTCTGTACCTGCCAAAATCCGGCGCCGCGGGTTCAGGCAGACCAGGGACCGATGTCTGTGATGACATTGAGATTTGCGGCATTTAGTTGATCATTGACGGCATCTCAGCCGATGTATATCGAGGGCTGTCAATCATCTTACTCGAGCAGCACTTGGACTACACGTTATCCGATGGTACATGATGATTGATGAACGAAGATCTTGGCTGCAATAGTCTGCCACTCGCCCAACACGCCATTCTTTGGGCCCGATGCAACGCGCCGTTTGGGATTTCAACTAGCCTGTACCCCTGCATTCAGCTGTCATGGATCTTCGTCTTTAGCTCGTTTCCGCTAGCTCGATCGGATCCCCTACCTTCTTCATTCAATCTCGCGTGGCAGCTCGACGACAAAAGTCGGAGCCTCCACACCACACTACGCCGTTTCGTCGGCCACCATTCGTCCAAAGTTGGTAATCCCTCGGTGCCTCGAATGCTGACTGGCAGGGGACTGAGTATGTAGCTCACGAGTCATTGACACCGCTTGGCCTGATGTAGCAACTTCCGAGTCCCCGAGAGTTAGATCACCCTGCCGCCCTCATTGCCTCTAGCTGATCCGAAGATTCGGACGATTTCACCTCGTGGTGCAGGCTTGCGCAATTGGTGTCATGCAGCACCCGGCGGACCCTTGGAAGTAGACTTCCTACCCTGACCTGCGTCCTGGCCATCCATAACCTACATGGGGTCGCTCGTGGAAACGGCACTTGTTGCCCCTCTAGGTTCTCTTCATGGGATGTCCTTGTACCTCAGTCGTAATCAGTTTACTTATAGCTTGAATCCACTCTCACAGCCTTTTCTCGCAGCTCTTGCCTCCGAGAGAAGTTCCACGTTCTTCATCGTCCCTTGCTCATCTGGAGTATGAGGCGGCTGCTCCCGTCGATATAAACAGGCCAATCTCCTCTTGGTGCCTTTCCAGCAATTGTCCGCGACGCAAGAGACGGAAGGGAAACACAACGTACGACGACAAAAGAACGAAGGCAGCAATCTCCCATTTAACATTGGCTCTTTGCTTCACGACCTTCGGCGATCACAAGACACTCGATGGATCATCGCCAATAACGACGGCTTCATCGTTTACGCTTATCAGGGCTGCACAACATCATGGCGTGGGGTGTTCTCCCAAGCGAAGGCCAGAGCCTACACCCCTTACCCGAGTTTCACCACCGCGGCCTCGTCGCCATTACGTTCTCGCATTGCTATCCTTCATTTCCTCAACAGCACTCTTCCTCTACCTGGCGGCAAAGTTCTGCTCGTGGTACACAACGACTGAGAACCTTTCCGTCGGCCACCAGACCGCTGCCAAGGGACCGTCAACGCACAACCGACTTCACACTTGGTATCGATGGCGTCTTCTCCGAGAACAGCTCAACGGCTCCCGAGGCCAAGCTGTGCCGGCCTCCGGCCCGAGCCGCGGTCGAGTGAGGAATCCGCCGAACCAGTTCCTTGTCCTCATCTTCAACCTTTGCTGGCCGACATGCACCAAGCCACTGCATTTGGCTTAATGCTGTTTGGCTGGGCCACGATGGCATCTTCATCGACATGCATACGTGTTTTGCCCAAGGCATATTTTTGTCCGCTGGGTGACCTAGCATCCAGCGTCTTCATCACAGGGATTGCAATTCACACTTATTGCTCCGTCGTCCACAACTACCGGCCGTCCCATAGGGCTCTGTACCTGTCATTGTTTGCGCTTGGGTTGTTTGTCTACGCAATCTCCTTCATACCGGTCGTTGCCACGGATAATGGCGAAGCTATGGGTGGCTTCTTTGTTCGCGCTGGTGCTTGGGTAAGTTCTAGACACCAAATCCACATTATTCGCCCCGCATAGCTAATCACATACCGCCAGTGCGGATGAACCGACAATACGATGTTCTTCGTCTCGTCACCCACTACCTTTTATCTTCACTAGGGATCGCTGCTGAGACTCGACCCTCTACACTCTCATCTACATAGACCCTCCGACCGTCAAGCAGCGGAGCGGAAGTCCAACTCTCGACGGATTGCACGATCACGCCGTCCACCTGAGTCACAACCTATGTTCCTGATGTATCCCATAATCTATGTCTTATGCACGCTTCCATTAGCAGTAGGACGTATCGCGACCATGGCTGGCAGGCCGACTCCCCGTGGGCTACTTCTGCTTCGCTGGAGCCATGATATCCTCCAACGGCTTCTGGGACTGCCTGCTTTTTGGCACAACACGTCCTGTTGTCATCTTCGACTCGGCTATTGACACCGAAAGAGGACGGCATCAAACCTTCAACTTTATGCGCTCGAGTTTGCACCGCTGGCCTAGGTCATATGGTAACTATCCAAGGCGGTCTACGCACTCCAAAGAACAACACAGCTGGTGGCTGGTGGACGTTCAGCCAGATACCTGCAACTCTGGCCCGCGTCAGTGGCATCAAGTGTGGGGAGGAGCGGGACGACCAGTCAAGAGTCCTTGCGCAGCCCCAGCGATCCAGATGGAGACGGTCACGACCGTGATGGTGGAGATCGATGGCGATAAAGAGCGGGACCAGAGATACCCTGATCAGGATGTCGGTGATGAACCCGTCGTTTAGCAGCTCCGACCGCGATGTTGGCGCAATATCGGCGGTGATTGGCCACTGGAAAGAACAATGGTTCTGGTCAGTGTTTCCAACACATCACCCCTATTTCTGACTGTAATGATTAGCATTGGAATTCATGACCGTAGAGGTTCATCAGTAGTCGGTACCTGATAGACATTGCATATAGAACGAATTATACGATATGAACAATGTCGAAGTACGAGCGAATTCTTTACAACCATGTTCTCGCCCTTTTGCTGAACGGCCTAGGGCTTTCCAAGCAGAAACGTCTGATGTGCCTACTTACGTTATCATGCTGGATGAGCTCTACGAATCGGAGGGTCGGCTCGGAGGTTGTAGTCCAAGACTGCACAGCAGTGCCTTGGGTTATGTACTTTTCTGTATAGGGGCGCATTCGGTAGTGCATGTTGTGTTAATCTATACGATAGTCCGCATTGTAAAAATGCCAACAGACATGCCCCTTTCCTCCTCCACCTATGGACACCAGACGAGGGGCGACAGATCCTCTCCTCAGCTGGATCGGTCAAAAAGGATGTAAGCCCTCGGTTTCTGGACCACGGCCTCCAATTGACTGGAATCCCACGAAGGGCTTCTTATCTCAAACTGAGCGTCAAGAAACGGGTGACTCACACCCTCTTGACTTGGGCCAAAGTCTTCGCTCAGCGATGTGCGCCATCTATTGCGTGTTCAGTATCGCAACGAAAGAAAGGCACTCGTCACACTTAAACAGTGCTGTCCCCGTGTGCTTACTCTTCAAGTGAAATTTTGATGTGCAGGCCATGGCTTTCGTCGACTGCCTACAGTAGACAGACCCTACCTGTCATATATTTGGCCATATCGAAAAGTCCTTGCGCTCAGATAGAAAATGGTGAAGGGGCTCCGTCACCCCCGGAGAAACCTGGCTGGACGCTGCAGCTGCAATCTGATAATCAACCGGTAGGAGAGCTTGGATGATCCCTTATGTGACAAATTGTCTTGATGTGTTGACTTTCTGTACAGTGTACTCAAAGTCTCTGACGCTCATGTCAGAGGATCGAAGTGGCATTGCTCAGGAACGGGGGCGGGCAAACGTGAGCCAAAGCTCTCCTGGTAGATCTGGGACATAGGACTTAAGCATTTATATATATTTTATAATAAAAACTTAAGTTATTATAAGCTTAAACTTACTTTATTACTAAGCACTAGTTAGCTTAATAAGTTTAATTAATATAAATATTTTAATATTATAATATTATTTATAATTATGTAAAAATATATAATATATAGGTTTTTTTTAAGCTTATAATAAAAAAGCATAAAATCTACTAAAAAGTATTAGCTATAATAGTAATAGTTCTTTTTATATATAATAATAAAAATAAGTATTTATTTATTATACTTATTTAAATAAATATAATTTAAATTTTATAGTGCTATATTATAGTATTTATTTTAATTAACTAGTAACTATATACTTAATAAAGTATTTAATATAAATAGAAATAGTATAACTAAACCAAATAAATCTTTATAATATTTATAATAATATATTTAAGCTTATATATATTAAGTAAAATACTAAAACTAGTATTATTAATATATATTTTATTAACTAAATTACTATTTTTAATATTTACTTAATTTTATTATAAAAAATATAATTATAGCTTTATATAAAAAAAGGTATATCTAATTTTTAATAGATTAGCTTTTTATTTTAATTACTTATTGATAGCTTTTACTAATTCTAGAATATTATTATTATTTTATATATAAACTAAAAGTATTATATATATATTTAATAAAATCTTAAAATAGCTTACTATTTATATAAAAACTTTATAAACTAATACTTAGAACTATTTAAGATACTTTCTAAATACTTATATTAATAATATAGTAATGTTTTAATAATAGCTTTAAAAGATATATAAAGTATTTATAGAAAATTCTAGATCTATTTAATAGAATTTATTTAGTAATATTACTTAAAACAAGATTATTTATTAAATTTCTATTAATAAATCTATTAAGCTTTTTATACTAATAGCTTTAAGCTTAATATAATTAAAAAGTATATTAAAAAGCTATTTAAAATTATTATGCTTACTAATTTAGCTAACTTTAAAATATATTTAAAATAATAATATTTTTTAAATATTTTATTTATTAGTACTAAATAAAAGCTGCTTTACTAAAAGCTAAAAAAAATATAGCTATCTAAAAATCTTAGATAACAAAAGCAGATTAATAAAAAAGCTAATAAAAAGCTATATATATTAAAAATATTATAAGAACTTATTAAAGCTAATTAAAATTATTTAATATTTTATAAGTTAAATTTATAATAAACTAGATTTATTTTATTATAATTTTTATTATAAGCATATTTAAAAGCATTTAGTAGTTTTTTTTACAATAAAGATTATAAATATAGTAATATTCAATGCTATATGTAAGCTTAAGTTTATATACTAGAAATAGCTTTAGATCTATATAATTCTATAATCTTTAATTCTTTTTTTCTAGTTTCTATATACTAAAACTACTAAAAGCAGTATTTTGCAATTTTAAAGCATTTTAGTAGTTTTATTTTCTTATAAATACTATAAATATAATAATTTAAATGCTATTTAAGCCTAGATTTATATATATTTATAAATAACATCTAGATCTATAAAAATACATAAGCTATACTTTTTTAGACTAGCATATACTTTCTTTTTTCTATTTTAGGTATTATAAAACTACTAGTTCTAAGACCTGCAAAATAGAAATAGCATAGCATAGCATAGCATAGTATAGACCTAAGACCTGCAGTTAAGATCCTTCTATTCTAGGCCTACTATATTTAGCTATTTAAGTTGCTTTTTCTTCTATTCTTACTATATTATAGAGCATTTCTTTTATATTTAACTATTTTTTTTTTCTCTTTATCTAACTAAGAAAAACAGTTAAGCTTTTAATTTAATCTATTCTATTAATTTACCTAGGCAAAATACTAAAAGCTATACTAGAAATTGCTTTTTTTATGTTTCTTTTTATTTACTTTTTATACTATATAGTATAAATTATTTTTTATCTATTTTTATAGTTTTTATTTCTACTTATACTACTTTTTATCGCTTTTAGGCTAATATATCTAATTATGCTTTTTCTTTCTTTCTTGCAGCTTTTATACTTAAAATTAACCTTTTTCTATCTAGAAAATTCAAGAAATTCCTACTCTTTTAGGTCTTAAAGCTAGTACTAGCGCTAGGGCTAGTACGAATTAAGAAACTAATTATAATAGCCTTTCTATAAATTAAAGCTAGCTAGTAAGTTAAAGCTTTATGCTACTTAAAAGGGCCTTTTAAAGTAAGTTTTATAGGCCATAAGCTAGAAACTGCTAGACTATTTAGTTTAAATATACTATACTTAGCTAAGTTCTGCTTTTCTATTAATCTCTATTTTTTATATCCTATTTTTAGCCTATTTTATAAAACTAAAAGTAGTATATTTTATAATTATAGATATAAAAAAGTCTATATAATAGAATTTTAAAAAAGCTATTTTTAGCAACTTTAGCTAGCATTATTAGCAGTTATATAAGAAGATTATAATAATAGAAAATAGGGAAAAAAGCTTTAAAGCTATAAGTTATCTATTTCTTTATTTTCTTTATATTCTATATAATAGTATAAATATTTTGTATTCTTATTATATTCTTTTACTACTTTTAGTTTTTTTTAGGCAAAAGTTTTTTTTTAAAAAAGTCTAGTTGTTTTTTTAGTAAAATAATTATAAGACTATTTAAGACTTTATAAATCTTTAAATAAAGATAAAGCATTTAAAAAAATTACTAAATTTGCTAAAAAAAAATAATATCCTTTTTAAGGCTTAAAAGGTTTAGTTCTTTTTAGTTTATGCTAGACTATTATAATAAGTAGATTCTTTTTTTTTATTATTATTACTTTTTTTAATCTAGTTTATTTACTAATTTCCTAATTAAGAATAGACTAACTATTTCCTAGGAAAATGCTATAAAAGGATTACTTTATACTATAAAGTAGCTTTAGCTATCCTTAATTAGTAGCTTAAAGCTAATTTATAGTCTCTAAGGTCTTTTTTAAGGTTTTTACTATCTAGACTATAGCAGATTAGGTAGCTTACTTAGGCATTATTATTGCCTATATTAGCTCTAATTTTAACCTTAATTATAAGCTTATAGGTATATAATATGCACTTTATATCTTTTTATATAAATATATTATATTATTCTTATTAAGCTTTATTTACTAATTATACTATTTTATAGGCTCTAAATAGCTAAAACAAAAAAGAATAGCTATACTAGCTAAAATAGCTTCTTAAAAGTTAAAAAGATATTATAGCTTATTCTGCTCTAAAAATAGAGACATATTTATAGGTATATTAAGCTAATTTAAGAAAAGAAAATATCTTTCTAATTAGAAAAAGTGCTTTGCTTTTTAATATAAGCTAACTATTTTTAGTATTACAAAGATAATGCTATAAATATAATACCTTTTAAAGACCTTTTCTGCTGGCTGCTTTTAACTTTAAGCATAATATCTAATACCTAGGCCTAGGCCTATTATAAAAATTATAGTGATTTTTAATTACTAGTAATTTAATTAAAATTATATAGCTATATAGTAATTATAATTACTATTAATTTAATCTAAGGTAATTAAAGTTACTAGTATTTTAATTAACTTGAATTATAATTACTTTTAATTAATTACTAGTAATTACAATTACTAAAAAATTATAATTTAATAAAAATTACTATTTTAAATCTCTTTTAGTAATTAAATAGTGATTTTAAGTAACTAAGATTACTATTAACTTAATTAAAAGTATCAATAGAATTAGTAGTGATTTTTTCTAATTAATTAAATAGTAATTTAAATTACTATTTAACTACTATTTAATTACTTTAGTAATTTTTATTAATTTAGAAATTAAATAGTAATTATTTACTAATAATTAAATTAACTAATAATTATGAATTAGTATTAATTTAATTACTTTTAATTAAATTACTATAATTTAAAATTACTAGTAATTTTTAAAGTAATACTAGAGAGCACCTCCTTTTTTACTAAAAGGCACTATTAATCTACTAGAAAGCACTACTATAGTCTAGAAAGCACTATATAGCACTATAGATCTATTATTTTGCTAGGCAGCACTATAATAAGAGTTCCTTACCTATTATACTATCTTTTCTTAAATATGCTATTACTACTTTCTACCTATAATAGTAGTTAATAAATATACTAAGCATATTAATCTTTTCTTTTTAGTCTTTTTTATTATACTATCTAACTTTATAATATTCCTAGCTTGCTAAGTGCTTTTTTATATATAATATAGAACTATATTTATCTTTATCTATTAATATAAAGCTATTTAAGTAATTTGCAGAATCCTTATATACTAATATATTTTTTAAGGTTTTTAGATAATACTATTATAGAACTAGAGCTTTGCTTTATTCTAGTTGCTTTAGAATATATAGAAAATAAGTATAGACTTTTATGCTACTTAGTAGAAGCAGATAAGTAGCTTCTAGAAGATTTTCTTAATACTAGCAATAAAAGCAGTTTTAAAAATAAAAATATAAGTAATAGAGCATTTATAACTACTAATACCTTTTTAATAATATAATAGAATTCTTTTAAGCCTTTTAACCTAAATATTATATATGCTTTATATTTATTTAATAATACTAAGTGCAATAGCTATAGCAAAAAGGAATATAATAAAGAAAAAAAGAAAACAAAGCAAAAAATACTTTATTTTTTGCCTTTAAAAGCATTATCTTATAATCTTTGCTTTTAAAGTTATATAAATCTATAACTAAACTATAAAATAAAGTAAATAAGTTCTTTACTAACTATAGTGCTTAGTTTATAAAAAAAAGTCCTAAATGCTATGCTATTATTAATAGCATTAACTAGCTAGTCTTTTACTAGGTTAAATATAATAAAAAGCTAGGTTAAAAGTTTTATAGTAAAAGCTTTAAGTTTTTAAGATATTTAAGCTAGACTATTTAATATATTTATACTATTTATAAAAAAAGAATAGATAGATATAGTTATATATAGCTAAATTTAAGTATAGCTATTTTTTATTTTAATATTTTTCTATTTTTGCTAGATATAAAGCATATTTTTTAAAGCAGATTATATTTATAAGAAACTTAGTAATTAATATAAACCTACTTTTAAGCAAGATACTATAATAAGTTAAAAACTATATAATAGTTTTAGTTATATTAAGCAAAAAGATAGAAATAATAATATGCTATATATAATATACAGATCTTTATAGCTTTACTTTTACTTAGTATTAGTTTAAAGTTCT
>JAQNDB010008042.1:0-11205 GCA_029204045.2 Tillandsia leiboldiana | reverse complement strand
TACGGTTCGGGCACCGCCAACAGACCCGCCAATCGAGGTAGACCTTTTTCCTAACCCAAAGTAACGGTAACCTCCATAATACACAACAATGTATGCGGAGCTCATAGCGAGTACTAAAATGCACTACAAATTTAAACTTTCATTCAACAACATTATTATAGCGAAATGAAAGCATACCAGAGTGAACCATACTTAAATTTATTACACTTTACATTTCTGAACTTGCAAATAAAATTATTACAATCTTTTACATCATTTCCTCACCATACAAGGTTTACTCGAGAAATATAAAAATGGGATACCTCTGCTAGACCCTCTAGGTCTCTACGCTGCTGGGCCCTGCCCCTGTCGCATACCTCGCCGTCTGCCTCTGAACCGTCTCGTCCGCTGCATCCATACCCGCACCTGTGGGGGGGGGGGGGGGTCCCAGGGGTTGTGAGAACTCCTGACAGAGTTCCCAGTGGGTTTCAACCACCAGAAAAAAGTGTCCTACACCACTTGGTCCAATGGAAGCAATAATAATAGTGCTAGGAACTAAATCCTCATATCAAAATGCGCTATGGGCATTAACATATCACCTACACTATCTGTGTATAACCACGCTACCCAGCACTACTCTGTCTAGCCACACTAGCCTGCTAAGCACCAACTCGGCCACTATGCCGCTGAATACAGGGTCCAACTAACCCGGCCACCTTGGCCACTCTATTTTTCTTTATCTTTAGATTCTGGTGCTTTAGTTCAAGTTAACCCTCGGAAATTCTTATCCAACGGGCCCGAGCCCGGTAGTCTTGCTACCATAAGATAAGATTTCTAAGGTTGCCGATAACACCCGCAAGTGTTACCCCGCCCACGGGGAACTTGTCATACGGGTCACTGCCCGTTGAGAGGGACACTGCCCTTGGCTTCGACAAGATCTACGTTTCACCCCCGAAGGTACGCCCATTTTATCTTTTTATATTTTCTTTCTTTTCTTTTTACTTTAGTTCTTAGCCTCTTTGCCTTTGAAACACTTGCTTTCCTTTCTTATTCGGGCTTATAGCTCCCTTTTTGCCACTGGCAATCACCTTCTCTTTTCTTTGAGCATTTAGCTCCTTGCTTTCACTTTTAGCCATTCGAAAGTACCTCGTCCGACGGGTCACTGCCCAGGGAGTCCTGCTCCACTTGACGAGTCTCAAATTCGAAGGCGCCAATTACATTTTCTTTATGCTTTTAGCCACTTTTAGCTTGCTTTTAATCTTTGCCCTTTTAGCAACAATTTTTCCTCTTATCCTAGGTCTTGCCATAAGGATAACTAGAGAGTCTCCTGGACTCTTAAACATTTCTCTTTTATTTCTTTAACTCAAATTGAAGTTAAAGTTATTATCCATTTGCCCAGACACCCTATGACCTTCTAGGGTTATATTTGATCAACTCTTTAAACTGGGGATCTCATCCCACATTTCTGATTCCTCACTGAATCCTAGAGTTAACTAAACTCTGTTTTCCTGCTCCACCATTAACTTAGAGTTACACTGACTCTAATTCCATGTTCCACTGTTATCTTAGAATTACATTGACTCTACTTTTCTGTTTTCCCTTTCATATCTCCACACTTGATCCACCTTTTCCATCCTCCTGATTCCTTACTGAATCCTAGAGTCAACTTGACTCTATTTTTCCTCTCTGTGAGTTTAAACTCTTCTAGCTCAACTTAGGTTCCCTTTACCTAAGTCCCATGTCATACTTGTCCTAGAGTTCCATGACTCTATGCTGACCTCTAGTTCACCTTAGGTTTCCTTTACCTAAGTTCCATGTCATACTCATCCTAGAGTTCCTTGACTCTATGTTGAACACTAGTTCTCCTTAGGTTCTCTTTACCTAAGTTCCATGTCATATACACCTAGAGTTTTCTGACTCTATGTTGATCACTCTATCCAGTGTCCTTAGGTTATCACCTAAGACCATGCCACTCGTCCAATCCTAGAATAACTCCTAGTTCAATGTCACTCGTCAAACCCCTAAACTAGATTTCTCCTAGTCTTACTACCAACATGTCCTTTTTTCCTTATGCTTTCATGATTCCTAGGGTTGTACCCTAACATGATCACAGTCATCACATAATTATTCATTTCTACGCATGCAATTATTTTCATATCCATCATAAAAATAATATTTATCATCTATGCATGCAATTATCAGCAATTTAGATAAGTCAAGAATTGCATTTTTTCCCCTAATTCTTTTTAGACATGCAGATTAATTATCTCCTTTTGGCAACCAACAGTTGCATTTTCCATCTGTGTCCATCTACACATACTAGTTTATCCCCTATTTGGATAAATCATAAATATCACTTTTCATCTGTATTTCTCTAAACATGCAATCTTAATCATAATTACCTAACGCCTCTAACAGGCTACTATCATGCTTCTAGATCAAAAAGCAAAGGAGCAAGGGGAGAGGTCACCCAATTTCGGCAGAATCCCCCACCTTATGGTGTCCCCAATTGCTTGTAGACACTTGCAATTGCTCTTCGCAGCGATTCCACTTGTTCCCTCGAGCTTGCACGCAAAACGGGCACCTTCCTCGAGTCCGCACGCAAAACGGTGCACGTCCACCAAATCTGCACGCAAAACGGTGCGCGTCAATAAAACCCACACGCAAAACGATGCGCGACACTTCAGTCGGCACGCAAAACGATGCGCGTCAACTCAACCTGCACGCAAAACGGCGCACGTACCTCGGGTTTGCACCCAAAACGGAGCATGCTTCTCTTAAGGTTGCACGCAAAACGGTGCACGTCTTTTCTAACCTGCACGAAAAATGATTCATAATATTAGGGTCGGCACGCAAATCGGTGCGCAACAACACGATCGGCACGCAAAACGGTGCACGTACCTTAAATCTGCACGCAAAACGGTGCACGTCTTTTCTAACCCTGCACGAAAAACGATTGCATAATATTAGGGTCGGCACGCAAAACGGTGCGCATTAAATTGATCGGCACGCAAAACGGAGCACGTACCACAAATCTGCACGCAAAATGGTGCATGCTTCACTGTAGGGGTTGCACGCAAAACGGTGCACTTTTCTCTAGCCCTGCACGCAAAATGATGCGTCATATTAGAGACTGCACACAAAACGGTGAGCGATAACACAACCGGCACGCAAAACAGAGCACGTACCTCGGGTTGGCACGCCAAAACGGTGCACTTTTATTTTTCAACGTTGCACGCAAAACGGTGCACGTTTTCTGAGTTTTGCGCCCAAAACTGTGCATTTTTGTCGAATCCGCATGCAAAACGGTGCATTTTTCTACAACTTGCACGCAAACGAGACGCACCAAAAATACCCGCGACAGTCCGTGCAGCAACGGTACAGTAGAACTCGGTCCCTAACACGCAAAACGGCACGGGGTTAAATCTAATGTCCAAAACTAACGTCTCAAAACTGTGCCAAAAATACCAGTAAAATAAAGCGCGGGGACTTACCCGACCTGCGCCGCCGCCGCCCAAAACGTCCCTAATCGAACGCCTCGCGCGCTCCACGAGACCCACGACGCCACGCCGCAACACCTCCCAACCTCTCCCTCACTCTCCCTCACTCTCGGTTGGAGAAGAAAGGAAAAAGGAGAAAAAATGGAGATGCGGGGAGGAAGAAGAAGAAGAAAAGGAGGGAGAGAGGGAAGGGTGGTCCACGGACCACCGGTCTACGGTGCACCCGTCGGTCTACAAGACCCAGTCGGGTGCACCCGGTCCAGGCACGCACGCGCACCTGGCGCCCCCGGTTGACCCGCGCCCAAGTGCGCTCCAGCTGTGCGCCTCGCGCAGCGCGCCGCGCGTCTTGGAAATCCATTTTCATCCCGTTTTCTGTCCATTTTTCATCCGTTTCCGTCCAAATTTGACAGACGACTTCGTTTCAGCTTAATTTACTACAGAAAATTTTAAATTTTCAGTTTGGGCCATTTGTGGGCCACCAAAAGCCTCGCTGTATCTAGAATCATTGGCGGACCCCGTTCTCACAATCCGGGTATCCTATCAACCCGAAATTTTTACTGTGTCCTTAAAACATAATTACACAGCTCCCGTAATTTTCTCAGAATTTTTCGACACTGTTGGCGGAGCCCGTTCCCACTATCCGGCCTCCGATTAACGCGAAACTTTTTCTGTGGCCTTAAAACATATTTACGGGGCTCCCGTAATTTTCTCGGAATTTTTCGACACTGTGAATTTTCCACTAAATATCTTGGCCCCCTTTCTCAAATAAATTTTTAGATCTCTCCATTTTAACCCGATTTGGGCCCAACTCGCGTCCAAATGTTCTTTACTTCCCTAACTTTCATAACACTAGTATTTCATACCGACTTTATTTACATTTATTTATATACCAAAATTCCGGTTCACTACATTCTACCCCCCTTAAAATAAGTTTCGTCCTCGAAACTTGAGTCCACAACTCGACTCCTACTTGATCGAGAGGGAGGAAATCTTGCCCTCACTACTGGGCTCACTATATATCGTGACCGGCATCAAATTGCCTGCTCGCCGAGACTACATGAGCAACTCATTCATGAATCCCTATCGCAATTCAGGTACAAACACAGACCTGGTGTCTGGCCACTTTCACCAAGTAGGTGAAAGACACAGTTGAGCACTTGCTCACTCCATTGCCACGAATTGCCCCATCTTTTCTTGCGAAATTTCTACTTTAATTCCGCCATCATCTTTTCACAACGAGGTTGCATCTGCAACCAATTACACTTACCGCACTTTCCGGTCGCTCCGCTGCCTAATGTGGAGGGCAAAGGCCAATCCACGAGTTCCCAGCTATCCCACATGCTACAAGCGCTCTGAGTCCAGGGGTTATCAGCTACCCCGCTACCTCGGACCACTAATAGGTTCACAAACCACGGTCCAACAGGGGCCTATAGCCCATAACTAGTCCGATACTGTACAATGGCTCTCACTAGTCCACAGACCCAATCGTCATACGGGTAAATCCTCACTTAGGATTACTATCCCAACACTCCCACTAGGAGCTACAGTACCTCGATCATCATTAGCCCTACGGCCTGGTCATATCACACTCTCAGTGTACTAACAGCCTCAAGGCTCACACGTGGCATTCCACGTCCCCGGGTCATCGCTCGGACTACCGTCCCGACCAGATCTCTATCATGCCCCCGCCATCAGGTATCGGGCCGCTGTCTCTCACTGCTGACTGCGCCTGCCCACTGGGCTACAGGCCCACAGTCCACAAACATGGTCCAGGCACGGATCGTCCCCAAGCGAACCCGCTGATCGTCGCCACGCGACCACTATGCTCACTGAGCAAAACAGACTAACTAGTCGTCAATTCACGACCCGAACCCTCTATTAACTCTGGCCACACTGGGCACAGGCTAATGTGTCACCTAATCAGCCCTCTCTGGCTAAACAATACTTGTGCTCCATGAGCACCCAAACAGTTGGGCGTCCTACGCCCCCATGCTGACTCATAAAGTCCAGCGTTAAGCAACTTGCTTAAACACGCGTATGACTCCTATACACCTCTCCCAACTAGGTTGAGGCACCACTATAACCCGTTCACCACTCTGGTGATTAACACGCAAACCCTGCGGTGGCAATCCTTGCCATTATACCGATCCATTAGACCGTCACCATAAAACTCTCGCTCTTTCGAGAGATCCTCGTATCTTGAAGCCTACTCTGGGCCTCACTAACTTTACTATGCGGCAACTCAGCCACAATCGTCACGCCACACGGTTACTACCGTCATCAGGGCGAACTCACGCCGCCAGGCCCGTAAATCTTCCTTGCCCTAACCCTTAGGGCACAGCAACTTGGCTCTCGCGACATAGCGATCACCATTTACCTCGCGAGTCGGTCACTCACTGGACCTACTAACCATACTTTGCCAGCAACCTAGCTGACACAAGCGTAAAACACCCTATGCTGAAGGTGTTGGCTGCGCCGACAAAAGTTCGGCGGCCGCTGCCACTCCCTTTACTGTCGCCCCTACAGGCGGCGACGCCGTATACTCACACGTTATTTGTGCAGCCTCAGCTTGCTGCGCTATCAGCCACCGGAGCCTATCTATCTGCTCCGACTGTCACATCGACGCCACACTTAGGCGTTGGAATCAGCCTTCCTGTCGGCGGAAAATTTTCGCTGACGGCAAGAAGCTTGATCTGCTGCTGGACCACCAATAAGTGCGGCCACCTGCTATCGCGGCTCGTGTACCTTGTTCGACCCAGAGCCCTCTCGTGGCTCGAGTCGAGACAAGCGCGTATCCCTGCGTGGTGTCATCGCTAATATGCACACCACAACGAAATGATTTGCCCAAATTTTAGCCATTTGAGCAACGCGCAATCTATATACCGACAGAAAAGCTCGTCGACCCAATCATGCGAAAGTATAAGAGGGTACTCCTTTTCATCTCCAACATTACGTTGTCGGCCGCCAACGTAATATCCGAGGAATGAAAGCTCGTCGCCCTCAATCAGTCCCAACATCCTTTTTGGGAACAACAATAACCAATCAAATACTTTCGCCCAATAATCCACACACTCTCTCGCGCTAATCCCTAGGGTCTCCCTAAGGTTCACTAACCACCTAGGACTATTCCTAGGCTCTGATACCACTCTAATCTGTCACGCCCCGAGTCCGCCAATTTGTACGGTTCGGGCACGCCAACAGACCCGCCAATCGGGTAAGACCTTTTCCTACCCGAAAGGAACGGTAACATCCATAATAACACAACAAGTGTATGCGGAAGCTCAATATCAGAGTACTAAAATCACTACAAATTTAAAACTTTCATTCAACAACAATTAGTTAATGCGGAAATGAAAGCATACCAGAGTGAACCATAACTTAAATTTATTACACTTTACATTTCTGAACTTGCAAATAAAATTATTACAATTCTTTTACATCATTTCCTCACCATACAAGGTTCACTCGAGAAATATAAAAATGGGATACCTCTGCTAGACCCTCTAGGTCTCTACGCTGCTGGGCCCTTGCCCCTGTCGCATACCTCGCCGTCTGCCTCTGAACCGTCTCGTCCGCTGCATCCATACCCGCACCTGTGGGGGGGGGTCACCCAAGGGGTGTGAGAACTCCTGACAGAGTTCCCAGTGGGTTCAACCACCGAGAAAAAGTGTCCTACACCACTTGGTCCAATGGAAGCAATAATAATAGTGCTAGGAAACTAAATCCTCAATATCAAAATGCAGCTATGCAATATAACATATCACTACACTATCTGTGTATAACCATCTACCCAGCACTACTCTGTCTAGCCACACTAGGCTGCTAAGCACCAACTCGGCCACTATGCCGCTGAATACAGGGTCCAACTAACCCGGCCACCTTGGCCACTCTATTTTTCTTTATTCTTTAGATTCTGGTGCTTTAGTTCAAGTTAACCCTCGGAAATTCTTATCCAACGGGCCCGAGCCCGGTAGTCTTGCTACCATAAGATAAGATTTCTAAGGTTGCCGATAACACCCGCAAGTGTTACCCCGCCCAACGGGGAACTTGTCATACGGGTCACTGCCCGGGAGAGGGACACTGCCCATGGCTCCGACAAGATCTACGTTTCACCCCCGAAGGTACGCCCATTTTATCTTTTTATATTTTCTTTCTTTTCTTTTTACTTTAGTTCTTAGCCTCTTTGCCTTTGAACACTTGCTTTCCTTTCTTATTCGGGCTTATAGCTCCCTTTTTGCCACTGGCAAATCACCTTCTCTTTTCTTTGAGCATTTAGCTCCTTGCTTTCACTTTTAGCCATTCGAAAGTACCTCGTCCGACGGGTCACTGCCCAGGGAGTCCTGCTCCACTTGACGAGTCTCAAATTCGAAGGCGCCAATTACATTTTCTTTATGCTTTTAGCCACTTTTAGCTTGCTTTTAATCTTTGCCTTTTAGCAACAATTTTTCCTCTTATCCTAGGTCTTGCCATAAGGATAACTAGAGAGTCTCCTGGACTCTTAAACATTTCTCTTTTATTTCTTTAACTCAAATTGAAGTTAAAGTTATTATCCATTTGCCCAGACACCCTATGACCTTCTAGGGTTATATTTGATCAACTCTTTAAACTGGGGATCTCATCCCACATTTCTGATTCCTCACTGAATCCTAGAGTTAACTAAACTCTGTTTTACTGCTCCACCATTAACTTAGAGTTACACTGACTCTAATTCCATGTTCCACTGTTATCTTAGAATTACATTGACTCTACTTTTTTATTTTCCATTTCATATCTCCACACTTGATCCACCTTTTCCATCCTCCTGATTCCTTACTGAATCCTAGAGTCAACTTGACTCTATTTTTCCTGTCTGTGAGTTTAAACTCTTCTAGCTCAACTTAGGTTCCCTTTACCTAAGTCCCATGTCATACCTGTCCTAGAGTTCCATGACTCTATGCTGACCTCTAGTTCACCTTAGGTTTCCTTTACCTATGTCACGCCCCGGGTCGGAACTGCGACCCGGGCTCGCCAACAGATCCGCCGCCCATACGGGAAGCCCCGTATAGACGTAGCGACTAACCTGCAAAAGAGATCTACACTAAACAGATATCAGAGCTGAAAGTAAAAGCTGGATAAAATAAATACAACTCTAACAAAATATACAACCAGAGTCCTCACCAAAATACAAATATCTCTCAAAATAAGAAGAGTACAACTCAATCCTCACTACAAGGTCACTCGACAAGAACTCTCAAAAAGTAGGGAGGTACATCTACTCTCAAGCGACAACTGGTAGGGATCTATCTCGCGACTCCCTTACCTCGATCAGTCGGGTCAGCAACAGGTGCGGCAGGAACTGGAGCAGAAGAAGAAGTCCCTGGGGAAAAACACCACGACGGGTGTGAGAACTACGTCCCAAGTAGTTCTCAGTGGGTGCCACCAACAAGCCCGACGGTCTGCCCACTAAGTCCACTAGAGGCAAAAAGTAACAATGCAGTGCGGAAAGGGAAAAGCTGGTAAAGTAATCTCTACAGCTACTATGCCTCTATCTAGATGCTCAAAAGTGGGACAGAAAGAACATGATGCTACAACTAGCTCTCGACTCGAATCACGCAATCTCAACTGACTGCCGCATAGGGTCCAGTCAAACCTGCGCCTACCTACTGCCGTCACGTCCCGGGGGACCGAACTTACGTAGGGCGTCCGTGACTGCCACTAACTGGCCCAGCCAGAGGGACTGTGTCCGTGACTGCCACTAACTGGCCCAGCCAGAGGGAACACTGCGTCGACAAGTCGCGATAGAAGAACAGGCCCAACTCCGGAGTGGCTCTCGAGGGGAGCGACCCCACCGAGGAAAGTATCCGCGCATCTCTGTCGAGCTCAAATGTGGCTCATGCAGGCTATAATCCAAATCCTCGATCAACAAGATCGACTGAAACCAAAGGAACACTGTCCCACACACAGGCTGGAAAACTGCACAGCCGAGACTCACTGTCACTCAAAATAGCTCTCAAGATCTCAAATCTACAACCCAAGTCACTTTCCCAAGGAAACCTGGTCTACAGACTGCTAACAACTCCACTCGGTCCCCAGACACGAGTGTAAAAGCATCCCACAATAATCCGACCTCTCGACCCACTACTTGGGCGAGGAGAACTCTAAGTCCAGAGTGATATACAGAAAAGTGATGTGGGAATGTCTAGAGCAATAAAACCTAGCCCAAGTTGAGGTTTTCTACAGTCTGGCTGAACATGCAACATGTGACAGTGGTGCTAGGTCAAGTTCCAAGATAAATAATAAACAACAGCTTGTAGGGAGCAAGATAATAATAATCAACAGCTTAGGGGAGAAAAATAATCACAGGATCATCTAACTATAACAGGAACATCAATTCACACCTTCTAGCATGCTGGACATCAAACATTAAAATATGCAAGTCCCTAAAGTTAGAATTAGTCCACAGTCCGCTGATCTTGAAAAGAGGTCACCCACCTGATGCGCTGATCAGTCCAAGTCCTACAGCTGATAATACCAGGAAAACTGCAACTCCAAATCTAACAGGTCCAGCACAGTCCAACAGCCCCTGGGTACAACACAAGGTTACTAAAACGCTTAACTCCCAAAATCTGCCAAGAGATACCATGCTGAAAATTCAGCCGCAGAGATGCCAATAATTCACCTGCAGAAAGTGCTCGATAAATTCCAGATAAAATACCCCGGTGTTCTACGCGTCGATAGCTTCGAAACAAGTACCTGCACGTCCAAAACGGAGTCCTCTACGCTGAGATAAAAATCCGGCAAGGGAAGCACCCCAAACCAAACTGTACCAAATTCCTGTAACAACAAACCGCAGAAAAAGGAGATTCTCACCTTCGTGCAAAATCCAGAAAAATCTGAGAAAAATCCAGGAGATTCCTTGCGAAGAGTAGATGAATTTTGCCTTTTGAATCGTCTCGATCCGATGCCTGTGCGCAAAGCTACAGCAATAACACCGTAGTGCTGTCCAAATATCCGCGAAGAAAAAGGGGTCAAAAGGGAGCTCGGAAAACTCTAAGATCATCACGGAAATCGTGGTAGCTCAAAACACAGGAGTTGAAGTCCTACCTGTCTAGAGTCCGATGGCGCAAAAATCGTCGAAAAAGGAGGTCGGGGTGAGTCGGGAGAGCCCAAACACTGCAGAGGGACGAAGCGGGTCGAAGATGAACAAGCGTCGCGCCGCTCCGAAAAATAGTTAGCCTCGGGATGCGTGTCTCCGAAAATCCTCAAATTCGTCCAAAGGGTAGAGCTCGGTGTGGTGAAGAACTCCTCTGAAGGCTTCACAGGGAAAAGAAGAGAAAAAAAGGCTAAAAAGAAGCCCAAGAAGCCTATTTATAGGCAAGGCCCAAGCTGAAGTGGGCCGGGTTTCCGGGCGCAAGATCCGGGCGCCTTGCGCCCGGAAATCCGGTCGGACAGACCCCGTCCGACGCGCCCGAAAAACCCAGGTGACGCCACGTCACCCCGCAACAGGGAACAGCGGTGCCGACGACCCGCAGAGCGCCACGTGTCCGTCCCGCGGTCAGCGGGGTAGGTACGGACCACCAACCGCGCGCTGACGCGTGGCGCACTCGAGTACGGCCACCGCTCGCGTTGCGACGCGTGGCGCACTCGAGTGCGGCCGACAGCCGCTGTCAGCGCCCCCCTGTGCGCCCTCTGTCCCGAGGCGGGTCCCCACGCATCCCGTGCGCCGCGCGAACTGAGCCCGCACTCA
>JAQNDB010008040.1:0-11211 GCA_029204045.2 Tillandsia leiboldiana | reverse complement strand
GTATTGATTGGCACGGTGTTTTTCTGGGTTAACTTGCGCTCAGCGCATGCGCCAACTGCCACCTGACGTTCTGTGGAAACAGACGCTTATAGGTTTTCGGTCAATGCTGCAAGGCCTCCTATGTTTAATAACACTGGTTAGGAGCGGTTTTTTGTCAATTTTCATTCGATCCCCATCCCCTACTCCCAAATCTTAATTTAGAATTGTCAGGAAAAAGAGATATATGGTATTGTGTTGCTTGTTTGCCTGTGACCTTTCGCATTGAGTTTCAAGGCCATCGTGGACTGTAACATGTCTGAAACGCGAAACATTGGTTATATTATACGCCTAGGCTATAGTTTTACCTTTCAGCCATGCTGGCTGCTGCAGTTGGTTTTATTTTCCCTCCCTAGGCTGTTTTTAATTATTTAATTAAAGCAGGAAACCGTCTAGCGCGCTCGCGGTTATATTGTTTTTGATGGTTGAAGGCCAAATGGTGATGAGTGTTATTTATGAAATAGAATCACGTTAGTCTATTTGAGAAAGAAAATCATATTATTTAGGTCAAATATACATTATATATATAATTATTGCCCTAACTAAATCAGTTCTATCTTTTCAAACCTAATTGTGTTGTACGTACTAACTAGGCCGCCAATGGTTGTGATGGTTTTGTCTTTTAGCCAGCCTACACTACTAGTAGGCGTCTATCGATCATTTGGGAAACAGATATTGAATGAAATATTGCTAAGGGAGACTGGGATATAAATATTTATTTCATCGACTTTTCCTGACAACACTTCTAGTGTAGCCTATAGTTTTCTACTCTTAGCCTATAGAGACCTATGTTTTTTCTCCGATATAGGGTGTGTACAGTAAATGTTATAACTCCCTAAGTTTTGCAGACAGAGCAATGACAATTGGTACAATTATGCAACACATACTCATCTATATATGTGCCAAATTTGATTCAAATCCCTTTAGTTTTATACAGAAGTTATACGATATAGAGTCTACTAATATTATTATTGTGTATTGCATGCAGGCATTCTACCTGCGTATGGCGCTGTATGTGAATGGGCAAATGGAGGCATGTGAGCACGGTGGCAGATGTGACATCACACCAACGTCACGCTCTTGTCGCTCCTGTCGTTACCAGCGCTGCCTTATCGTCGGCATGTGTCGCAGAGGTGAGTCCTTGACCCTGACCTTGACCTTGACCTTGACCCTGACCCTCTCGCTCTTAGCTTGACTTTGACATTAACCTTATGCTACTCGTGTTTATACAGAGCGTCCATGCCAGTGATATCAGAGGACGGCAGGCGAGCGTGTCTGGTGTGTGGTGACACGGCTAACGGTCTTCACTTTGGTGTACAAACGTGCGAGGGTTGCAAAGTGAGTGACCCATTTCACCTACTGTTTAATGACCTTGACCCTTACATACTGTATATGCAACATATAATTGTATGTCTGTCTGTTTGTAGAAGTTTTTCCGTCGCGCAGTGCGCGAGGGTGGGCGCTATACGTGTAAGGCAGCAGGCACGTGTGATATCAATCTGAGGACTCGCAAACGCCTGTCGCTACTGCCGCTATAGCAAGTGCCTTGACATTGGCATGTCACTCAAAGGTGGGCTTGTGGACGGAGCTTATTTTGATGACGTCATGTATGCTGTATGCTTGTATTGATACTGTTTACGTAATACTATTGATTTTGTGTGTGATTGACAGCTGTACATATTGGCCGGCCTACCAGACTAGCATCAGCAGCAGCAGCAGCAGGAGGCAAGCATTCCTATCCCCGTGTATCCAGCAGGGAAGATCCTACCTTTCCCGACACATTCTACCCAAGTTCAGATCATCGTCGGTTGACGACGAGCACGATTGTGGGGGGTCGTCAGGGACAGGTGCTGAGGGGAGGTGTGTTTGGTGACATGGCTGCTGCTCTTGGGACACTGTCGTGCGACTAACACCTTCCCCCGTCCTCCTCCCTGCCCGTGGTAGCTGCTCCCTCCTCCCTCATTCCCTGCGCCGAGTGGCTGCAGCTGGCTGCCGCCGCACGTGGCCTTGATGACGTCAGACTGTTGCCTAGTGGTGGCCGACACTCGGTGTTTTGGCGGGAAAGAGTGGGGACAATTTTGTTACTTTTGACCCCCAGAGACCGCAACAGCTGCTAACTGCTGCTGTTCTACAGCGTCACGCTGCTGCTGCTGCTGCCGCGCAAGCGCAGTTTGCTCTCGCCGGAAATGGAAGTTCGCCCACAGATCACGTGACTTCCGTTGTTCTCCAGCAGCAGCAACAGCAACATCAGCAGCAGCCTCTGCAGCTAGCTGAAGATTTCTCGCAGTATCGCGTTAGCAACTGTGGTGGCAGCTTGTCTAGTGGTAGTGTCAGTAGCAGCGGTGGCAGCATCAGCAGTGACAGCGGTAGCAGAAGCAATAGCTTTAGCAGCAGCGCTAGCACGGGAGAACCCGACATTTCGACGTTAGATTTAACGAGAGACGGCGGTCAGAATTTGTCGACTGTCAAATTTATTATGACTGACGAAGATTGCTCGGCTACCTTGGCTCGCGACTGTGAAAGCGACGGTGAAATTTCGTCAACAGAACTTCGTTTACCTGACGAAACCGACGCTTACCAAGTTGTAAATCTTATTCGTCTGTCGGCCTTAGAATACGAAAAATATCGCATTCAGTTGGAAAAAGTCAACCTGGACACGAAACTGTATTTTAATGTGAGTTTTGTATGTTTATAACGTTTATATGGCGAAAAATGGAAATCGTGGTTTGTTGCTGAATCGAAATGAAGTTTGGGAATGTAATTAAATTTTGTGTTTTTGCAGCAATTGTGTTCCAAATTTGGCGAGGAAAATCGTCATAGAGCTACACCACTTATGGGTGATGTTGTTCGTCGCTACATTAAACCAGCTGCAGATACATTGCTAGTTTGCCAGGTATTGTGATTTGCATATCTTTGTCAATGTCTACTTTCTAAAAATTACAATTTTCAAAATTCTATAAGGTAAATGTTGTTATTTAACAGCGTTCGATAGACTACTTCCCGAAGACCAGTTGACGCTGATGAAGTACGGAGAGGGTCCAGCAGTCATAATGGTGTCATCCATGCAGTGGTATCAGGCGGACACGCACTCTTTTAGTGACGACTTCTACTGCAACGTTCCGACACCCGATCGTCCTGACTACGAATCCTACCAAAAATGGCTGAATTTCGCCGCGAAACTCAACCGCCTCAACTTGACGTCTACGAGGCGTCCCTGTTAACAGCGTTATTGTTTTAGCCACAGGTTGGTCTACGAATTACCTTGCATAAAATATGCAGTTGGCCTTAGTATCAATCGAGTAAATAAATAAACAGTAAAAGTAAATGGGTATTGTTTTTTGTTGTTTTAACAGACATTGCCGAGTTGGTTGATGTATCTCGCGTGCTACAAGCCAGGAAAACGATGCTGGTTGCGCTAAAGGCCTACGTTATCGCGAAACACGGCGCTAACAGTCAACTGCTGCCCGCAATGTTCAGTCTACTTCCCGAACTAAAGCCGCGGCGGTCGAGCGGACTCAAACACTCGCTCCTTTTCCTCTCACCTGACGCTGACTGTTGCCACGACGACGACGACGTCGTCGTCGCACCTGTAATTCGCGCCTCGTAAGAGGTCGCTTTGAAGGAGAATGTAAAACTGCTTACACTGCCCCTCTACGAATCTATTGTAGTGTGTTGTTATGTACCATGTATGTCAACAGGACAGGACTCGGTAATGCATTTCAGTCTTCACTCTCTAGGACAAGGCCAGAACCAAATCAAATGAACACAACTTGTACTTGTACGTGTTATAGGACCGCTGGTTTTGTGTGTGAGACGTACTGCACTGTCTGTATTGTATTGTGATTATATGTAGTAGGTATACTGTAGCAGTGTAGCCTGCTATGTAATTGATTGTAAAATGTTGGTGTTTGTGATGTCATTGTCATTCATATGGGTCTGCTGTCACTTGCACTGTTCTGGTGATAAGGTCATCGGCTTCTTTTGAGAATGATTGATTGATTGACATGCCATTGAAGGCGGGGCCTAAGCGTATGATTGGTTAATTTAGGAGATCCAATTGTGCTGTTTGTCCGAATTCTTATATATTGTATTGTATTGTAATGGTGATGTGAATTTCAGTGGCATTCGTCTGTTACTGCTTTTGTATTTTTATATCATTATTATTATTGATAATTGATAAGGTCTGTTTTGCATTTAATATGCTCTCCCCCCCCCACCCACTAGGGTGTATTTGTGGTAAGTTTTTTGAATTTAAATTCATGTTTTATATTACTGGACTGACTGACTACCTATGCTCAGTGTTATATCATACCGTAACCGTAGTAACCACATCTACCTCTTATGTACAATTGAATATGTATTATTATTATTGACGTTTTGTTGTAATAACTACGCGCAATCTGCTCTTGATTGGCCATTTAATGTGTAAATATAAATACGATCTTTGGCGGACTAGTCTGTTTCATGAATTTATAGTAAACATAAACTGGTCCAGGTAAACAATTGTATAGATCGAAAATCTTTTGACAGTACCGTACAAATAAACATTAGTCCATAAATTCGACAGAGTTTTTATTTGTAAAATAATTAAAGACTACAAGCAAGCAAAGTAGGATAGCATTCTATCTATACTCAGTGAAGTCAGACAAGCAGCGTCCTGGCTGTTATAGGCCTACAAGGTCAAGGTCAAAGCACTTTCGGTAGGGATTTTGATGCAGTATAAGTTATCGACTGATCGTTAACAATTGCTTTAGCTAACTTTAACCATCTTGATTTTGACCGTTGTCCCTCTTGCTTTCAACCTCTGCCATCTTGGTTTTAATATTTTACCGATATTAGACTTAGGGATGTCGTGTATGGATTTGTTCATGACCCTAGGCACATACTGCTGACGCACTGCAGCAGTGTGAGCGTGATTCAGTTGTAGTGATGACGTCACACTGTAAATCCTGCCTGACAGTGTCTCAGGACGCAGTTGTAGTTGTGTGCTGACAGTGACTCGGCAGCGGTGACATTGGGTGACAAGACTGGTCAGTGTACCATCAATGTCGTCACACTGCCCGCTGACGTCAAGATCAAGGTCAACTGCACACACAAATGATGCAATGAACATATCAATTGGTAGTGTCAGTAAAATTGTCATAATCAAAATTAAAGTCGCAGCCATAGAGCTCTCTATACTGTAGCTAGTGGCTATTGCTTACCCAGGGTGTGTTGATAAGTAGCAGACAGGTGGAGCAGGATGAGTTGAAGCTGGTGGACGTAGACAGTTGGCTTGTTCACCATCTTAAAGCTCACCAGTGGCATGTTGGGCTGCAGAACACCCACCACTGCACTGGCGTCAGCCACGTCACTGACAGTCACGTGTACTTGCAAGATGGCGCTGCGGCTAGGTTGTGACGTGGTGACAAGCCAGTCATTAGCGGTGACATGGCACTGCACTGCAGTTTGACACACGTGTAGTTCCAGGTAGGCCAGAGAGCGACACCTAGCGACCATTATACGCAGTGAACATTGCGAGATCCCACGTGACCTGAATGTGCAGTTCTCGTAGGTTCACAAGAGACATCAGGGTCTTGCACAGCGCACTTTGTAGACTGTTATAATTGTTTTTTCCTCGGCCAAATTTGGGTTACTGTCGGCAATTTTGACAAAGTCTATGTAATGCAGAGTCTGCTCAGACCAGCCGTGTAACAGCTTCAAGTATTTTTTTCCAGTGACTACGGACAGACATGCGTTTCTCAGCTGAGGCTCACCAAACGATTCTGGTGATAGACAGAGTGTAGGAGCATGTCGGTGAGTCGCTCGCGCTCCACGCGACTTTTGAACAAGTTTGTTAACTGACAGATTTCGGAGATGTAATGACTTCATATGCATAGCGCTTTCAAGGCTCGAAAAACCTGCATGCACAAGGAAGCACTATTGACATAGCTAATTAGTAGCCCGAGCCTCATTGCACTCGCCATCAAACAACATTATAACAACACACTTAGGAGTGACTAACCCTGAACAAGGTGACAAACAGAAGCTGTGGTGCTTGCGAAGACTGGCGCCTGTCATGTCACGTTAATGTCCAGATGTTCGATGTACATCTTACGACCATCAGCGTGAATATCACGAAACATGAAGCGTAGCAGCCTTTTGACAGTACTGCCATGACGTACTGGTGTGTCCCTTGCTGCTAATCTTGTAATTGCGGTAGATCATAAAGTGATGGTGGAACTTCTTGTACTCATCATAATATTTTTTTCCATGTCTTGCAAACCAGAGCCGTGGCTACCATATCAATAGGACTTATATAGCGATATAACTTACACATAAACCCCTCGGGCAGTTTGTCATTTTTGCTCAATAGACAAAAATTTCTATTAGTGGTCTGCTCTTGAACAATTTTATCCATAGCATAGAGAATTCGAGGGTCTGCTTAATGGATATAATATATGATGACGTCAGCAAAGAAAATTTAGAATAGACTTATAGCACACATAGCCTAACCTAAAACTCAATCAAGGTCTATATTATTATATCAAACAGTTTTTCGTATGACGTTTTCTGCAGCTATAACTATTAGCAATTAGGCCTAATTGCTAATAGTTATAGCTGCAGAAAACGTCATACGAAAAACTGTTTGATATAATAATTATAGACCTTGACCAGCTTAAACAAATAAGCTCTAAACTAGCATTGTAAGTCAGTCAGTTAAGCTGGGCGGTCGTAGTGAAGACAGGTTGCTAACTGGCATAGTCGCAGACTGCCATCAGAAACCTGGTTTTTGGTGGCAGTTATTGCTTTAGCGCGCCGGGTTATGCCAAGCTTTCGCGAAGTAACCCCATTGCGCGATGAGGGCTGTGTTGGGAAGTGATTTGGCTACTCTACTACGACTATAGGCCTACCAGCAACACGGCACACAATACCCCATACATACACTACACTAGGCCTACACAACATACAACCCCCTTCCCAAGCCACAATAGGCCTACAAATAATACACAACACAACTACTACATAGGCCTACCCACACACCCCAAACAACACAACACACACCCAACACAACTACTACATAGGCCTACCCCCAACCCAAACAACACAACTACTACATAGGCCTACCCACACCCCAAACAACACAACACACATCCAAACACAGCTACTACATAGGCCTACCCCACACCCTAACACACACAGAGGCCACACCAACTCTCTTTATCTCACCCCAAACACACAAAACTAGCCAACACAACACACATAAGGCCTGCTTTCTTTCACAGCTTGAGTGGCTTCATCAAATAGGCCACACAATTCAAAGGCAAGGTTACTTCAGAGCAAAATTGCAATTCTGAAGCGAGTTTACATAGTCTAATCTACGAAACACACGTTTATTAACTTATAGGTGTTAATATAACCCTAGTCCAACATTGTTGACCATAAAACGGGCTAATTTGTGTACTAATAGATGCACAGTGTCGTGATCAATCCAATGCACAAGTTACTTTTATCAGCTATTTTTGAGTTTTATTCCTGGTTTTATGTTTTAATGTCATCAATCATAGACAACACATCTGCAGAGCATACAATAGATAAAAGTCTGAAGGTCAAGAGTCAAGGTCAAGGTCAACTAGTGCTTCTGACATCAGTGTTCAAACGACCCATGGTCACCCTTTGTAAACGAGGCTGCCACCTAAACACAAGACGACCATGTAAGTAAAGTTATCTCAATGTATTTAAAACTAAGATGACAACTGACAAGTGACAAGCGTACAGTAACAGCAGAGGCAGACAAGTTAATATGGAGATCCAATTGTGCTGTTTTATGCGAAGTCTTATGTATTGTATTGGTATGTATTGTATTGCATTGTAATGGTGATGTAATTTCAGAGTGGCATTGTCTGGTTGTTTGTTATGGTGTATTTTATATACATAATATATTGTAACATTGATAAGGTCTGTTTTTGCATTTATATGCTCTCCCCCCCCCCCCCCACCCACTAGGGCCTGCCTGCCCTGTATTTGTAGTGATGTTTTTTTGAATTTAAATTCATGTTTTATATTACTGACTGACTAGCTATGCTCAGTGTTATCATAGCGTAACCGTAGTAACAACCTCTACCTCTAATGTACAATTGAATATGTATATATTATTATTATTATTGACATTTTGGTGATTATTTGTTTGTGCTGGCTGTTGCTTGTTTGTTTGTGCAAATATAACAAGGTCTTGGCTGACTAGTTTATGTAATTAATAAAATAGTCTGGTCCTGACTCTATAGAATACGTCCAACGTAAACGATTAATTAGCAGAAGTTGATTACAATTTATTTAACAGTACCGCACACAAAACTCAAATAACAAAAGAAACAAATAACATTAGCCTACTAGCCACAAATTGGTTTAAGAGAGCAAAGTTGAACAGCAGTCCTGTACTATAGTGTGGTCAGACAAGCGTTGTACGATACAAGGTCAAGGTCAAGACTTTTTCAGGCTTGCAGACTTGAACCATCTTGACCTTGTGATATGCCCTCTTGTTCTCAATCTTCGATATCTGGCATACCATAATAGACTTGGGCTTGTTATCTATTGGCTAGTCACAACGGAGACCTACACTGCTGACGCACAGCAGTAGTATGTGCCTATACAGTGATGACGTCACACTGTAAATCCTGCTGCCATTGCAGCCAGTGTCTCAGGACGCAGTTGTAGTTGTGTGCTGACAGTGACACGGCAGCGGTGACACTGGTGACCAGATGGTCAGTGTACCATCATGTCGTCACACTGCCCGCTGACGTCAAGGTCAAGGTCAGCTACACACAGTCATGCAATCAACATGTTTATCAGTGTGTTAAATTGGTATACGGTAATCAATTAAAGTCACACCATATCTAGATCTCTATATAGCAAGAGTATATAAGGAACATGCTCTTGATATTAGCTAGCGGCTATTGCTTACCCGATGTGTTGATAAGTAGCAGACAGGTGGAGTAGGATGAGTTGAAGCTGGTGGACGTAGATAGTTGGCTTGTTCACCATCTTAAAGCTCACCAGTGGCATGTTGGGCTGTAGAAACCAATGATAGCGTCAGTGTCAGCCACGTCACTGACAGTCACGTGTACTTGCAAGATGGCGCTGCGGTTGGGTTGTGACGTGGTGACAAGCCAGTCATTAGCGTGACATGGCACTGCACTGATGATTGACACACGTGTAGTTCCAGGTAGGTAAGAGAGCGACACCCGGCGGTCATCACACGCAACAATTAGGTGACAGCCACGTGACCTGAATTGAAGTTCTCTTAGGCTAACCTGTGGTAATAGGGTCTTGCACAGCATACTGCGAAGACTGATCATAATTTTTTTTTCTTCCTCCGCACAGTTGGATTACTGTCGGCCATTTGACAAGGTCTAGATAATGCAGAGTTGGTAATACCAACCGCGCACGACTCAAGTATTTTTTTCACAATGGCTACAGGCAGACATGCGTTTCTCATGCTGAAGCTCACTAAACGACGCTGGTGATTGACAGAGTGTCGGAGCATGTCAGTGAGTCGCTCGCGCTCCACGTGACTCTTGAGCAAAATCACTGACAGATTTCGGAGATGCAGTGACTTCATACGCATAGCGCTCTTCAAAGCTCGAAAGACCTGCTCGCACAAGAAACACTATAAGCGCACGCCATCAAATAACACTAGCCTATAACAACATATATTGTAGAGTGACTTACCCTAAATAATGTAACAAACAGCAAGCTGTGGTGCTTGCGAAGACTGGAGCCTTCAATGTCAATATCATGTCTAGATGTTCAATGTACTTCTTGCGACCATCAGCGTGAATATCACGAAACATGAAGCGCAGCAGCCTTTTGAACACTGCTGCCATGACGTACTGGTGTGTCCTTGCTGCTAATTGTGTAATTACGACAGACCTTATAGTGATAGTGGGACTGTCTGTACTCGTAATAATGTTTCTGTCCATGTCTTGCATGCCAGAGCCGTCGCTACCATATCAATGGGAGATAATAGCGATATAATTTGCAACATAAACCACTTGGGGAATTTTTCCATTTTTGCTCAATAAATTACACAATTATTTAAATAAGCGCTTCAATGTTGAACTATTTTATCCATAGACATATTACTCATTTTATCATTCATTAATGACGCATTTATTCAGCAAATAAGTTTATGAATAGGCCTAGGCCTACAGCTAGGCAAGAGCTAGGCCTACAGAACACAGCTATAATTATTGCTACAACTACAATTATCGACGTATTAGCTTGACAAATAATGTTGTAAACTAAATTGTAAGTATAAGTCAGTCAGTTATAGCTGGGCGGTCGTAGAGTGAAGACATTTTGCTAACTGGCATAGTCGCAGGACTGCCATCAGAACCTGGTTTTTGGTGGTGGTTATTGCGTTGTCGTGCCGGGTTATGCCAAGCTTATGCGAAGTAAACCCCTGTGCACGACGAGGGCTGTGTTGGAAGTGACTTTGCCTACTCTACTACGACTATAGCCTACCAGCAGCACGGCACACAATACCCCATACATACACTACACTAGGCCTACAACACATATAACCCCTCCCAAGCCACAATACAAAACAACACACAACACAACACAACTACTAAATAGGCCTACCCCCAACCCAAACAACAAACAACACACAACACAACTACTAATAGGCTACCCCCCACCCCAAACAACAAAACACACACCACACAACAAACTACTACAAACTATATCCTCGTCTTATCTCTCATACCCTAGACACACAAACAACACACAACACGCACCCAACAGTCAACACAACTACTACACAGTCCCCCTCCCCTCCGGCATACACACAACACACACCTACACAACTACTTTACATATATATATCCTCCTCTCCTCTCCTCTCCCACCTCTTACGCACAACACAATCCAACACCAACTACCTACTTTACCCTCTCTCCCAAGTGTTTGTGTTACTGGGCTTGCCAACAAAACATACATCCGTAGGCCTAATACGGCACCTATACGCCACCGTACATCAACTACTGTACATAGTCCATACACCACTCCAGCACGTTCATGCAGCACAATCACGTATGTTCCACCATCCTCCCGTGTCACAGTACTCAAGCTACATGTAAGTAGTGAGCCTTTCTGGTCCATTGTCACGTGTCGATTTACTGTTGTTGCAACAAT
>JAQNDB010008039.1:0-11213 GCA_029204045.2 Tillandsia leiboldiana | reverse complement strand
TGCGTGCGGCTCGCGAAGGAGAAGGTGCGGGCGACGTGGAAGATCATCGACGCGACATTCGGCTTCTCCTCGCTACCCGACGCAGGGCGCCTGAAGCACGACCCTCGCCGGCGGCGGCGCGCTGATGTGACGTCGGCATCTACTGCATTCATACGGCGCGCATGATCACTGGCGAGGAGCCGAACTGGATCTCGGCGTCGAAGTGAAAAACCGACCCCGTCAAGTTCAAGGAAGTCGACGAGATACGATTCCTGGCAGATGAAATTCCCGGCGGCGTCATCGCGCACTGCCTGAGCACGTACAAAAGCGAACGGCTTCCGCGGGTTCCGCGTCGGCACCACGCGCGGATTCTTCGGCCTCGAGCCGGCTTACTACTACAAACGGCAATCGCGGCAAGCGCAGCGACGAGACCGAGATCAACCCTCCGGTCGCGGACCATTACCACGGGCTCGAGGATTTCGCGGACCTGCGTGATACAACGCTCGCCCGACAAGGTGAACGTGCGAGTGGGTCTGCAGTACGTGAAGCTCCTGAGGTCGTCTACGACTCCATCAGAGGGCCGCCCCATCACGATGAATGGGGACATTCCACGTTCCTAGCGAAAGGGTCGTCACTAGAGGGGGCGCGGGTGAGGAAGCGGTCGCGCGCGCACACGCGGATCGCGGCCAGGTGGGGGGTGGTGTTTCCCTCGCGGCGCTGGTTCTGTGTGGTGGCGCCAGATTGCGGGCCGCCGGCGCATCTCGAAGACGATTCTTACAGCGCCAGAAGTATCGTTAGCGAAGAGTCCCGATGAAATAGGGAGCCGGCTTTGTGCAAGGGGAACTGCTCCGGAGCGCCACTCGGAGAACCCACCCCCACCTGTCCACGCTCCGTCGTGTGTGCGCGCGCGCACACCGTCCTCGTTAGAACCCCAGAGTCTCTCCGTTCAAAGCCGGGGACGGGGTCCCTGAGGGTTTTGGGAAGACGAAGAGCACTTGCCCGAGCGACATCGTCAGCCGGTAGGGTCCAAAACCACACGGGCACCGGTGAACGGGTCGGCACGCTGACGGAACAGCTCGCTCGGGCTGTCTTCCGAAGTCTTTTCGACCGTATGGAATCGGCGAGGAGAGAACGGCCGCGCGCCGTCCGCATTGCATTGCAGGGCGGCCATTTTTGCTGACGATCAGGCGCGCAGTGAACGACGAGCGAACGCCAAGAAAATCAGTCCGGATTTTCTTGAAGCGCGATTTCGTACGGTCGAAAAGACTTCGAGGAAAGCCCGACGATCGTTGCGCCTCCAATGTCCCTGACTGACCCGTTCGCCAGGAACGAGGAATGTCCCATTAATTCACGGGGAGCTCGAAGGGGCCGACGGCTGCCCGGCGGTGTCGTAGAGATTGGTGATCGGGCTGTCAGCCCACCGCGAACCGCACGCGCGTCGCGCCGGGCACGTCTTCGAGCAGGACGCCGCCCCGTCGAGCTTCGCGCTCGTGAAGCGGCAGCTCTTCGGATCGGCCGCCGCACAACTCTAAGCCGCCGGGATCCTTCGAACCCGACCACGCGCAGCGCTCCGTCGATGTCGTCGGAAGCTCACCGGGACGCGGCGGCGGTCGCGTCGCCGCGACCGGCCGTGCACCCCACCCCGACGCTTCTCTTCTCGCCGGTAGACCCTTCCGCGCCGCGCGGGCCATGCGTTTGCCGACTCCGCTGCTTGTTCTGCGGATGGATGTCGTCGCGGTTGCCGATGTCGATGATCACCGCCTCACCCGCATTGCCGTCCTCCGTCACCGCGCGAGCTTGCGCATCCGCAGCTGCGCCCAGCCACTATCACCGGCCCTGGCGTCGAGCTTGCCGAAGTTCGCGAGCTGCACCACGAGGAACGGCAGCGGCGCATCGACTGCCGACGCCAGTCCGTCGAACAATCCCCTCAGCTGCTTCTGATACCGCTTCGCGTTCGTCGAGCCCCGCTTTGTTCGATTCCCCTGGTACCACTGCACGCCTTCAGCCCGAACGGCCCGAGCGGCGCGATCATGCCGTTGTAGAAGATGTTGATGCCGTCGATCGCCTCCCACGGCGCGCGGGCATCCACAACCCCGCCGGCGGCACGGCGTATTCCCCGCCCTCGAGCGGCACGCGTGTGGCCGTCCGCAAGACGCAGCTGCCGCCCGGCGGCCGGCCCCTCGAGCCCGCCCGTGCCCCAATTTCGAACACGTTCAGCACGACCACGTTCTCGCCGGCCTTGAGTATTTGCCGGCCCCGGATAGCGTGTTTCACCATCGCCGAATCTCGAGCCATCGCGCGGCCATTCACCCACGCGATATCCACTCGTTGGACGTGCCGAGCGCCAGCGTCGCGGCCGCGCACGCCTGCGCCTTCGTCAGCGTCACGCGCGCGCCGGTACCACACTGCCGTCGTACTCGGCTAGCGCCGGCACACCCCACTCGTCCCAGTTCTTCTCGACCGACGGCGCGGCTTTCCAGTCGGCCGCATCGGGCTTCGTGCCCCAGGGTTGTTTGCCTGCGTCGCCGGCTGCGCCAGCCACCACTTCTGAAACTCCGCCCCAGTGCCGCATCGCGGCCGGCTTGTCGGTCGCGTACTCGGTCGAGCAATCGAGGTTCGCGTCATTGCCGCCGAGCTCGCGCAGTTTTTCGCGCGACAGCCACGTCTCGATGCCCGCGTGCCGCCCCACGACGACACGACGAGACCCATCGGCCACGTTCACCGTCCTCTGCAATCGCGCGCGGTGTAGTAGCACACCGCGGAGAAATCGCCCGGTGGGTCGCCGCCCCGCGATCTTCCATTCGAGCGCGCGCTCGAAATCATCGCGCGTCGCGGCCGCCGCGAACCGCGGATGGTCACCTGCCGGAGGCGGTCGTTTCGCGGAATGCAGCGCCTCGTTGTCGGCGTTCAGCGTGTGGCGCACGGTCCATTCCATGTTCGACTGGCCGGAGCACAACCACACGTCGCCGACCAGCAGTCGGACACGGTCTGCGTGCGTTCGCTGCGAGCGCGCGGTGAGCGAATGCGGGCCACCGGCGGCACGCGGGCAACGTCAACCATGCCAACGTCCGGATGGCAGGGCGCGGTGGCGTGTTGCGTGGCGCCGGCGAGCGTGACGTTACGTCGTCCACCGGGGCGCGGCGTGGTCCGTAATCGCGAGCGGCCGTCACGTTGCAGCACCACGTGGTCGTCGAAGATCGCCGCCAGCAACGGCGCGTCCGGCCGCGTTCGCGTTCCCCACCGCACCCGCGAGCGCCAGCAGCGCCACGCCAATCGCCCTGCATTCCCTGTACACATCCGATCCCCGATGTCCGAAACCGCGCAAATAGTCGTACCGCCACGGGTCGACCTCAAGACCTTCGACGCGGAAATCCGTCCGGCCGGGCAACCGTGATCCTCAAGGGACTCGTGCGCGACTGGCCGCGGGGGGCGCGCCGCGCGCGAATCCTCACGCGCGCTCGCGGACTGCCTGAAGCAGATCGACGGCGGCCGCAGGTTCATCGTGGTCGAGCGGCCCCGCGGTGCAGCGGCGGCCATCTCTTCTACCGGCCCGACATGGCGGGGTTCAATTTCACGCTGCGGGGCCCGCGCACATCGGCGCCACCATCGACGCTGCTCGCGCTCGCGGACCAGCGGAGTCGCAGTCACCGACCGTGTTCCTCGAGTCGATGCCGACCGCCGAGTTTTGCCCGCGTTCGCCGACGCGCCTCCGATGCCGCTGGTGCCCGCGGATGCCGGCCCGCGCATCTGGATCGGCAACCGCACGAAGGTGCAGACGCACTTCGACCGGCTCTACACATCGCCTGCGTGGTCGGCGGCCGGCGCCGCTTCACGCTGTTCCCGCCCGGCAGATCCCGAACCTCTATCCGGGCCCGATCGACTTCACGCCGTCGGGCAGCCGCTCAGCATGGTGCGTTCGTCGAGCCGGACGCCGGCAAGTTTCCGCGCTACGCGCAGGCGCTGGCGCACGCGCAGACCGCGGAGCTGGAACCCGGCGACGCCATCTACATCCCTACGCTGTGATCACGTCGAATCGCTGACGCCGTTCAACGTGCTCCGTGAACTACTGGTGGAACGACGCGCCGAAACTCGGTTCGCCCTACGGCTGCTGCTGCACGCGGCGCTGACGCTGCGCGACATGCCGGCCGACCAGCGCGAGGTGTTGGCGCGCGATGTCGGGCCACCTCGTGTTCACGGATCCGGAACAGCGCTCGGCCACCTGGCGCCGGAACAACGCGGCCTGCTCGGTGGCCCGCCGACGACAAAACCATACAGGAAGTGCGCCCATCCTGTCACAGTCGTTCGCGAAGAAGCCGTATCAACACCGGCGCGCGAACTCGGCCGGTTTGGCCCGCTCGAAACATGCGACGACGTCCGCCCGCGGCGGACAGGGGGAAGGATTATCTCGATCCGGAACGCGCTGATCCTGGTTTCGTCGCCACGACGCTTGCCGCCTGCGCCGGCGGTTGCGCGGCACCACCAGCAGTTCAGTTCCGGCAGCAGTTCCAGTTCGAGCTCGAGCACTCGAGACATCGTCGACCGCATTGCCCGATCCGGCGTCCGCCCCGCGGTGAAGACCGTGCTGGCCGCGAAATACGGCACGCCCGATTTTCCCGATCGGCTGCGGCCATCGAATCCGATTCGATCAACCGGCGCCGCTCCACGCTGCTGAAGAACACTTCAGCGCGATCCCGCCGAGAACGCGATGAGCCGGACACGATCTGGCCGAACCTCGCCGCACCAGCGGCGCCACGGCGCAGCCGCGGCCGCGCCGAACTTCGGCCGCGCCGACCAGCTCGTCGCGTTCGCCACGAACAACGGCATGGGTGCGCGCCCACAACTGCTGTGGCACCAGACCGCGCCCGCCTGGTTCTTCGCCGGCGCCGCTCCGCGCCGCCAACTACCGCGCGACCGTGCAGCAGCGCCTGCGCAGCTACATCTTCGCCGTCATGGATCACTTCCCCGACGTGTACGCGTGGTACGTCGTGAACGAAGGTGGCGAGCGACACGCCGAACGACCGCGAATCCGTACCGCACCGACAGCCCCTGGTACCAGGCCTACGCCGTCGGCGGATGGACGGCTCGGAATACGTGCGCGACGCCTTCCGTTCGCGACGCAGCGCCGCGCCACGCCTCAACCGCGTGGTCGCGATGAAGCTCATGCTCAACGACTACAAACCGAGCTCGCGGCAACGCGCCAACACCTCAAGATCGTCGACGACATCCGCACGCCGGCACGGGCGCAGTCATCGACGGCATCGGCAACCAGTTCCACCTGCAGCTCAACGTCGATGTCGCCACCGTCACGGCCGCCTTCAGGCGTCGAGGCCAAGGCCTCATCACCACGTTACCGAGCTCGACGTGTCCATCTACGCGGATCCCGGCACGTGTTTTCTCCTCGCCGGGCTCCCGCCCTGCCTCGCGCGACTACGGCGCGAGCCCGCCGCAGTCGGTGTTGTCACAGCAGGCCCTCACCTACCGCGGCTGTTCACGCCTTCAACCGCCCAAGCGTGCAGTCGGTGACCACGTGGGGTCTCGCGGACAACCACCGTGCTCAACACCTGCCGGTGAACCGCACCAATCGCCCGCTGCTGTTCGACACGACGCTGACCCCAATTGGCGTTCTGGACGGTCGTCGATCCCGCGATCGTCGTTCCCTGAGACGTCGTGGGTCGACCGCATCGCGCCGGCCCGGCGCGTGAGTACATCGCGCCCTCCGGCGCGTGAGTACAATGCTCCCCTGAGCGTCTGACACCGCCGGACCTCCCGGGCGAGCGGGGGAAAACATGAAGACCGTGTTCACGGGCGCCGGGGTCGGGCGTCTGGCTTGTGGCGCGTCCGTGGCGGCCGCCGCGGCGCGACGTATCACCATCACCCACGACCTCGACCACCGCGCGGCGCGCGGAAGTCGTGAGCATCCCCTTCGACCAGATCGCGGCGCTGATGCCCGAGGCGCGCATGTACCAGCCTCGTGGTGCGCGACGCGGCCGGCAACCGGTGCCCGCGCAGATCACCAACACGAACACGACCACCGCGGCGTGAAATACGACGAGCTCGTGTTCTCGCACGACTTCAAGGCCGGCGAAAACGCGCGACGTTCACGCTCGAAAACCTCGCGCCACGACGCACGCCGAATCGCCCTGCGTCACGCCCGTTTCATCCCCGAGCGCCTCGACGACTGGCCTGGGAAACGACCGCATCGCGCACACGAATGTACGGCGCCGCGCTGAACACGCCGGGCGGCGTCGTCGAACGGCCTGCGCGGCAGCGTCATCGACGTCTGGGCAAACGCGTCCCGTATCCCATCGTGATCGCTGGTACCAGAAGGGCACGACCATTCCACAAGGCGCGAGGCGAAGGCCTCGATCTCTACAGCATCGGCGGCGCGCGCGGCGACGGCGGCACCGGCCCTCTGGACGGCGCGACGCTCTGGACCTCCGACAACTTCGTCAAGGCGAACGTGCTGCTGAACGGTCCGCGCCGCGCGGCATTCACGCTGTCAGTACGCGCCCTTCGAGATCGGGGCGGCGCGAACGCGAGCTCCGTCAAACGATTCACCGTCGACTGCGGCGGTGAACTTCGACCAGGTCAGCGAGACGTTCTCGTTCGCGGGCGACAAGCCGCTGACCGCGGCCATCGCATCACCGAACACAAGAAGGGCCCGAACGATCCGGACCCGATCCTGACGCGCGACCCGGACAATCGCTGGCTGAGTCTCTGGAAGAAAACCCGGCGGCTGCCTCGGCACCGCCGTCATCCTCGTCAGGACGTGACGCCGCCGGCTACGCGAAGACCGAGCCGACCAGAGCGGCAAGCTCGATCACCTGCTGCTCGTGAAGGTCTACGACCAGGCCTTTGAACTACCTCGCGGGCGCCGGCTGGAACCGCAGCGGCCATTTCGCCGATCGCGCCGCGTGGTAGGCGTACGTGAAGGATCGGGCGCTGCGGGTGCAGCACCCGCTCACGATCCGCGTGGCGGCGAAGCCGTGAGCGCGCGTTGCGTTTTGGCTGGGTGCATTGCTGGCCGTGTCGGCCGGCGCGTTCGCGGGCGACCAGTTTTTCCGGGACTGGCCGCCGGCACCGATCGCGCGCAAGTCGCAGACGCGTCGCCGACCGCTTCATCCCGCGGCGCCGATGACGATGCCGAAACACGCAACGACGCCCTGCATTACGCGCATGTCGCGACCTGGACGGCGCGCTTCGTTCGCGGCGATCACGCAGGACGACGAACTGCGCGGCCGCACTCGTGCGCCGCTTCGACCCGTCCTCGCGCCGAAACGCGCCACACGTCGGCGCGCGGACCACGTCGACCCGGCCGTGTTCGGTTTCGCTGCCGCTCGAGCTCTATCTGCAGGAGCACCTGGTGTCGTACCGCAACGCTCGGCCTGTCGTTCGCCGATGCGCAATGGGAAAACCCGCTGCCCGACGGCCTCAGAACCAGACGCGCTGGTGGATCGACGACATGTACATGATCACCGCCTGCAGTTGCAGGCATGTCGCGCCACGGGTGACGTGAAATACCGCGACCGCAACGGCGCAGGGAGATGGTCGCGTACCCTCGCGAAGCTGCAGCAGCCGAACGGCCTCTTCTTTCCACGCGCCGGACGTGAAGTACTACTGGGGCCGCGGCGATGGCTGGGTCGCGGTGGCAATGGCCGACCTGCTGCGCGAACTGCCGGAGAAACATCCGGCGCGCAAGCCGGTGCTCGCGGCGTACAAGAAGATGATGGCCACGCTGCTGCAGCACCAGGCGGATACCGGGCATGTGGCGCCAGCTGATCGACAAGCCCGGAGAGCTGGCCGGAGTCCTCGAGCACGGCCATGTTCACGTATGCATTCGTGACCGGCGTGAAGGCCGCTGGCTGCCCGAGGAACCTACGGTCCCGCCCGCGCGGAAGGCGTGGATCGCGCTGGTCGGCTACCTCACCGCGGACGGCGACCTGCGCGAGGTGTGCGTGGGTGACGGGCCAAGAAAAGACGATTACCAGTACTATCTCGACCGCCGCCGCGTCGCGGGTGATGCGCCACGGCCAGGCGCCGATGTTGTGGAGCGCGAATGCCTTGCGGAGATGACGGAACCCGGGCGCCCGGGCGTCTGAACGAAGAGAACGATTTTTGAAGGGGGAATCGTGAAACTGACCAACTACTGCCGCTTTGCTGGCACTGCCCGTCTTTGCTGGGCCTCGCCGAACGGCGGACCGCTCGGCGACTTCGAGGCCCACGCGACGTCGGCGCGCCGAAGATTCGCGGCTACGCGACCTACAACGCCGCCTCCCAGGTCTACACGCTGAGCGCGGCGGCGTGAACATCTGGGCGAAGCGCGACGAGTTCCACTACGCGTACGCAAGATGAGGGCGACTTCATCATCCAGGCGCAGGTCGAGTTCCAGGGCGCGGGCACGGATCCGCACCGCAAGCCGGCATCATGGCGCGCGCCTCGATCGCCGATTTCGATTCGCCGTACGTCGACGGCGCGTTCCACGGCGACGGTCTCGTCTCGCTGCAGTATCGCAGGGCAAGGGCGAAGACACGGCGCAGACCGAGATGCCGACCCGCCAAGGGCGCGACGGTGATGCAGCTCGAACGCCGCGGCAACACGTTCATCCTCTCGGCCGCGCGTTTCGGCGAGCCGTTCGAAGTGGCGCAGATCGAGCAGGCCACGTTCGTGCCCGAGGAGACGTACGTCGGCCTTTTCCTCTCGGCGCACAACCCCGGTGAAGGAGACCGCGGTGTTCCGCAACGTGCGACGTGATCAAGCCCGTGAAGGTGGTCTTCACGCCGTACCGCGACTACATCGCAGCGGCTGGAAACGCTCAACGTCACGAACGGCCATCGCACGCAGATCTACGCGTCGCGCGTGCCGTTCGAAGCGCCGAACTGGCTGCCGATGGCTCGGCGCTGATCTACAACGCCAGCGGCGGCGACCCGCCACGCGGGGCCGCCTGTGGAAGTTCGACCTCACTACCCGCATGCCGACGCTGATCGCACCGGCTTTGCGATCCGCAACAACAACGACACGTGTTGTCGTTCGACGGCACGCAGCTGGCGATCAGCGACCAAGCACGGGCACCGGCGGGTCGACCATCTTCACGATGCCGACCCGCGCGGCTTTGCCGTCCGCATCACGCGAGCACGCCGAGCTACATTGCCACTCGTGGACGCTCGACTCGAAGTGGTTGATCTACACCGGTGGCCGGATTCCGAGGGCGGCAAGGACAACGAGTTCGAGATCTACAAGACGCCCTCCGACGGCAGCGGCAAGGAAGATCAACCTCACGAACTCGCCCGCCTCGACGACGGCCCCGAGCTCAGCCCCGACGGCAAATGGATTACTTCAACTCCGTGCGCTCTGGCCAGATGCAGATCTGTCGCATGACGCCGACGGCCAGAACCCGGAACGCGTGACGCACGACGAACCGGTGGAACGACTGGTTCCCGCATCTCTCGCCCGACGGCAAAGTGGATCACGATCATCTCGTACGGCCTCGACATCGAGCCGACGACTCATCCGTATTACAAGCACTGCATGATCCGCATCCTGCCGACGGACGGCAGCGCGCCGCCGAAGGTCATCGCCTACGTGTACGGCGGCCAGGGCACGATCAACGTGCCGTCGTGGTTCACCGGACGGAACGCACTTGGCGTTCGTGAGCAATACGGATTTGCTGACGAACTGACAACAGCGCCAGGAACGCGAGCACCACACTCGAGTCGGCCACCACCCCCTTCCCGCCGCCCGAACTGCCGCCGCTCGAGCCCCGCCATTCGACCCGCCACCGCCGCTCGACACGGCGGTGGCGGTCAGCGAGACGGACGCGGGTTGTTGCCGGTCGTGTTGTCGTTGCCGTCGTTCAGCGTGACGTTTTGGTGAACGATCCGCGGTGGTCGCCGTGAGGTAGGACCTCGATCGACGCCGACGTGTTCGGCTGGATCGCGCTGATCGTGCACTGCAGGGTTTCCCGTGCCGGTGCAGACGGAGCCATTCGACGCGCTCACGAACTCGATGTGCGAACGGCGGCAGGCGGGATGCCGACGACCACGTGCGGGAAAGGCCGCGCCGGGCGACACCGTGATCCGCGGGAAACTCAGGCGCGCACCGACGGCGGCCGTCGCGCCGCGTGCTCGACGAAGAGCGACACGTCGGTCATGCGTTGTGTCACGAAGTTGATGACACTCGAGTGTTCGCGTACGTCGAATCGAGGAAACGCCGTCACGCCGACCTGGATCATTCCCGCCTCGTCGACGTCGAGCGCGCGGAAACGCACGGTGACGGGAACGCTGGCATTCGCCGCGAGCGTGCCGATCTGGCAACCGGTCTGCCAGCTGGGTGCCGGCGTCATCTGTTACAGACGACGCCGCCCACCGTCACGGACTCCACGTTGTACGACGAGCCGGAATTGTCGTAGAGCGTCACGTTGTCACCGGTTTTGCGGCCGTGGTCATCGTGTAGTCGATCGACGTCGACTGACCCGCGGTCAGCACACGCCTGGTCGTGCCGGACGTGCAGCCGACATCCTGCACCGGTCTCACCAGAACGATGTGCGCGCCACGTTGTTGGTGGCATCGCCATCGTTGGTGGCCGCGAGCGTGAGCGTGGCGTCGCCGCTCATCGCGACGTTCGAGACGAACGCGTAGTTCACGTAGGCGCTGGCGCCCGGCGCCCCCGGCGCGAATGACCCGTTGCAGCGCAGCTGCTGCGTCGACACCAGCGTGCAACCCCAGCCGGGCGGGCGTTGTTCAGCCAAACTGCTTGATGCGCGCCGGCGCGGGTACGTCGAGCGTCGCGACCACGTCCTGCGCCGGATCGACGCCGACGGATTGCACGAAGAGGCTTCCCGTGGACACCTGGTCCTCGTCGAGTCAGTCCCGCTGCCGGACACCCAACCGGTCACGTCGACGCGCAGCGCGCTGTAGATCCAGATGTTCGAGTAGTCACTGTGAACTGCGTCAGCCCGCCGCTGTAACTCGTATAGGCGCTCAGCGACGAACTACCCGCGCTCGTCATGCGCGCGCTCACCGTCACCAGTGACCGACGGTCCCGGTTCAACGTGCCGAACGTGCACTGGATCGCCTGCGGCGGCGGCGGCAGGCGCAGTCCCGGCGCTGGTCGTCACGGAATCCACGTGCCCAGCCAGGGGGTGTAGATCGTGGTGGAGACGTTCTCCGACGGCAGCCGCCCGCCGACTGCGCTGTGAAGCTTTAGTCGTAGCTCGCGCCGATCCCGGCGTTCACGTA
>JAQNDB010008036.1:0-11222 GCA_029204045.2 Tillandsia leiboldiana | reverse complement strand
AACCCGAATCGGGCTGTGCTACAGTAACCATTATACCAATCCGAACGGGTTCGTACAGCCCAAAAACCCACATGCTACCAGTACTTTCCGGCGCCCGGAACCACTTTCGGGTTGCCCGAAACTTGGGCACCAAGCCCAGTTTCGCCGTTTCGTCCGTTCTCATCCGTTTCTCGCCCGAGTATTGCTCAAATTCCAACTCTAACAATTGCCGAAGGCATCCGGAAAGATGTTCTTTGTCCAACTCGCGCGGAGCCCAAGGTTAATATCCATTGCACGCAAAAACCACTTCTAAGCATTCGACGGGTCATCAGACTACTCTCGTGATCAATTAATCACACTGAGTCCAATTGGTGCACAAACGCCACCGACATGCCACATAGGCCTCCAGAAGCTGCTGGTCAACCAGTAATCACATTGTGGGGATCCAGGTCCTCACACTTCGAGAGTCAAATTTTCTGATTTTCGCGATCAAGTAAAATGTAACAGCGACTCCGAAAGATACGAAAATATTTGATATTTGGTTTCTACAGAACCATAGCTCATATGGTGTATTAAAGTACCCAGGCGCAAATACACTCGAGTAATTACGTAGACCGCGGTGTTCACTGCTTCAGCCCAAAAATGTAACGGGAGTTTCGGCTGTGAAGCATAACACGCGCCATCTCTTGTACAACCCTGTTTTTTGCGCTCGACTACACCATTCTGCTCAGGTGTATAAGGGTGCAGAGAATCATGTTTTATGCCGTTGAAGAGCAGAAATCAATGAATTTAGAATTTATAAATTCTCCACCTCTATCACTTCTAACACGAACAATCTTTTATTTTTCTCAATCATAACACGATGACAAATCTCATGAAAAGAATCGAAAGTATCCACTTTCTCTTTTAAAAATGTTACCCATGAATATCTAGAGAAATCATCAACCAAAAGTAAAATGTACCATTACCTCCCAAACGTGGTTGACGAGTCGGCCCCATTAAGTCCATGTGCAGTAATTCTAATGGCCGTTTGGTTCCCACGTGGTTCAAGGTTCTTGTGCGCGGCCCGTGATTGTTTTCCCTTTTGACAACCTTCACACACAATGTTTTCTTTAAACGAAAGTTTAGGAACCCCCTTAACCACGTCTTATTGAAATCCTTGCTAGTTCCTTAAAATTATGTGACCTAGTCTTTCATGCCAAAGAGTTTCATTATCCAAATAAACTAGGTTACAATGTTCAGAAATTTATTTGGAACTACATAGCAGTTATTTCAGACCTAACCCCTCTTTTTAAAAAAAATGGTTTACATAAGTTACAGGACATTCAATCGCAGAAAAGTTAAAGACAAGGAAAGAATTCACCTTGCGTACCCAAACCTTTTGAGTTTTGGAGTGCGTTGGCAATGATTGAGAAGTTATTTTCCTTGGTGAAAGCGTCTGGTTTGATTGATTGCTTTTCATTGATGCCGTCGTCTTGTGGGGTGAACTACCAATGTTCTTTTCTTTGAAAAATTCTCCTTTGATTTCCGGGGAATGACCTTGTTGGTAGCTGTTGCAAGAGGTGCTTGATTTGATCGTTTTGCTCCAATCTTGCAATCTCTTCGTATGTGCCCTGCAAAACCACAACGAAAACATACCTTTGTACTTGATGAACCGAAGTAGGTGAGGTAGGCTTGTCGTCGTTGAATGCATTGAATTCCGTCGTCGGAGGAGGAGACGCCGACTTGGGCACAAAAACTGTTCCACTCGAACTAGGACTGTCTCCAGTTCGATTGTATCCAAGGCCGAAATGGTTCTTTGACCAAGACCAAGTAACTTATCCAACTTGCTCCTTCCCGAAGAAAATCGCTTCAAATCATCCTTAAGTTGGAAAATGGTCTTCGTCATCTCCATCTTTTCTTGTCGAGCCTCGGAGTAGAGCTTCAAGAAGTAACTTGCTTTATCCACCAATTTTACGTGTTCCTTCTCGAAATGCTCATTTTTCTTTTGAAGGGAAACATTACTTTGATCAAGTTATCCCTTTCCACTTCAAGAGCGTTTGAGAGAGAAGTTGCCTTTTTGCTTCTTCTTCGAGATCCTGCAAACTCCCTCTCAAACCCTTGTTTTGCTTTGCCAGTTTCTTTGAATCCTTTAAAAGTTTATGGTAGGCAAAAGCAAAGTCTTCACCTTCGGAATTACTCGGTTCATCGTCCGTTGCATTCTTTTCAACTTGGGAGGTGTTAGACAATGAACCGGATGTACTTGCCATAAAGCACACGTAAGGTGAAGTTGTGGACGCATGGAATGTCGTTGCGTTGTTTTCTTCATCACTGGAAGATGACTCATTTGACGATGAGGTGTCATCCCAAGTGACAGCTTGCATCGCTGTCACGCCCCGGGGGTTTTTGAGTCTATCAAAGCGGAAATTCGTGTGTATCCTTTTTTTTTTCTCTGAACATGGTACATTAAACCTCATCCCCGGTGCGTGCCAGACCGCCACATACACAAAATTCTCCCTGTCCGCGGACAGAGTCTCCTTTGTATATGCACGGCGTCTCATTTACAACAACATACAACAATCATCAACCATCAACCATACAATAGACATTCTACATCAAGCGGAATATTAAAGCGGCATCAATGTTTAGAAAGGATAAAGCCAGCATTTGCAAAACCCGTGCCCACACGGCACTTCGTTTTGAGAAAACCCTTTTTGAAATCATTTGGTTTATCATGAAAACATGCCGCATAAGAAACATCATCAGAAGAACTAAACTATAAAAGCACAACTCATCCACAGTGCCAAGTAATACATGTCCACGAATATTTCTACTCACAAGCAAATTAACTAACATGCGTAAAAGAGATGAGATAATGATAATAACCAAGCGTTCTGACTACGGTCCTCGCGACGCAGTCTCAACAATCTCCCGGGTAACGCCCCTCGTAGTGCCTGTCACGGAGTGGGTAAAGTCAGTGACAAACAAAGTAGATGTCTAACAACAATAAGGAATAAGGAGCAAACCGGAAACACCGTAACCATTTCGCTAAAAACCCTGCACATATTAAGCTGGGCCCCGACCCCAGATTTATCAATTTATTGGGCACCAACCCCAGAAGGTTTCTCGGAGAGACCAAAGTCTCCCCTCGTGCGCAAGCACTCCTTTGATGCATTTAACCCCTTCCACGGTGCTGGTGTGCTATTCCCAGCGGGCGCGAAGGGGTCCTAACGGCTCCCACCCCTTTGTGAGGAACACGGGTCATACAAGACCACTCTTCCGGAAAAGTACACCCATGCGGAGGCCAATCCGCCTGTGTACGTGCAGCATCCCAAAACGGTTTTTGCCGAGATCGGCGTGTCATGAACATTGCGACCGCAGCCGCTTCAATTGTTAGATAATAACACAATTATGTGAAAGGTTAAACTGTCCATCTACTTTGTTAGATAAATTGAGAGCACTTTAATGATGATAGATGCACTTACTGCACTGGTGTATTTACAGCAACCGTACCCACCTATTTGGAGAGAGATCGGAACACTCGAATCTTTCGCGCCCCGCTGCGCGTCTGGACCTAAAGAAAGTCCGCAAGGATAACTATAGTTAAAAGCGTGTACTTACATCCGAAAACATAAGACCCGATTTACTCATTGTTTTTGACGGAAAAGTCCAACATTGTCCGGTTGACGAAACGGAATTCCCGAGCCGCCGTCGCCGTCTGCCGGAGCCCCGCGCGGTTCAGAACCGAGCCGTCACCGTCTGCCGGAGCCCCGCGTGGGTTGCCCGTGCGACGGCCGCACGGTGCCCGCGCGGGTGCGGCCCGGCACGGCGCCCGCGCAGTTGCGGGTCCGTGCGGGTGCCGCCCGCGCGGCAGTCGCGCGACGCCCGCGCGGTGCCCGCACGGGTGCGGGCCCGCGCGGGTGCCTCCCGCGCGGCAGCCGTGCGGCGCCCGCGCGGTGCCCGCACGGTGCGGGCCGCGCGGGGGGCCGCCCGCGCGGCAGCCACGCGGCGCCCGCGCGGCGGTGCCCGCACGGGTGCGGGGCCAGCGCGGGTGCCCCCGCGCGGCGGCCGCGCGGCGCCCGCGCGGTGCCCGCATGGATGCGGGCCGCGCGGGGGGCCGCCGCGCGCGCAGCCGCACGGCGCCCGCGCGGTGCCCGCAAGATTGCGGGCCCGCGCGGGTGCCTCCCGTGCGCGCCGCGCGGCGTCCGCGCGGTACCCGCACGGTTGCGGGCCCGCGCGGTGGCCGCGCAGCGCCCGTGCGGTGCCGTCCGTGACCCTCCTCCGCGCGATGCCCTAGCGGCATCGCGCGCCTCCGCCGTCCGTTCCGCGCCTTTTCAAGGAGACGAAGTCGGCGACGGTGACGGATACGACGGAGAAAACAAGAAACCAAGAACTCACGAAAAAGACAACGAACAAAAATCCCAAATAATTTAAATAAATTATTTTACTAACCGAAGATCGACGGAAGGTTGTCCGGTCGTGTTCTTGTCTTCGGTTCGGCGTCCGGGAAGATCGGGCTCCTTCTCTTTCTCCTTTCCCTTTCTTCCGGCTAGGGTTTCGTCTTTTCTTTTCCTTTTTTTTTTCCTTCTCTCCGATTAGGGTTTTTATTTCTTTTCTTTTCCTTTCCGATAATCGGGATCCCTTATATAGTCGTACTTTACCTTTAATTAATTCCTCTTTAATTCGTACGTAAGAGAATTAATTAATTTTCCGTATGGGATAATTAATTAACTAATTAATTATCCCCACGAGATAAACCACCTTATCTCTAACGGGTGCAAGATATTTAGCACGGATTCCGATGCACGACTAATTACCGTATCACTTTGAATCCCGTTCAGGGGGTTCCCGATATCGGATTTCAGATCCGATCGCGCCGTCGGCTTTCTTTTTCCGCGCACAATCGCGGAAAATACTAGCGTCCCACAATGGCCAACTTCAAGAATTGAATAATTCTATTTCACTTAAAGGCCTAAATGACTACACGTAAGTCAAAGTACCCCGAAAGACCGGATCACTACACCACTCACACTTTATAAAAAGTTTCGTCCCGAAACTTAATACAAACCCCATTAATTAATTCGGGAAAACATTCCCTCATCTTCGATTCCAGTTCCCACGTTGCCTCGCGCTCTTCGTGGTTGCTCCACTGGACCTTCACATAGGGGATAGTTCGATTGCGCAACTTCTTGTCCTCTCTTGCCAAAATCCGCACCGGCGTCTCCTCGACGCTTAAATCCTCTCGCAACTCGATGGTGGAGGCATCCAAGGCATGAGAGGGGTCAGCTAAGTATTTCCGGAGCATTGAGACATGGAATACGTTATGGACTCGTTCGAGATTCGGCGGCAGGGCTAATCGGTACGCCACCGGTCCTACGCGTTCTAGGATCTCGAACGGTCCTACGTACCTCGGGCTTAACTTTCCCTTTATGCCGAAGCGTCGGTTCCCTTTGGAGGGCGAAACTCGGAGTAACGCGTGCTCACCCACCATGAACTCTAAGTCCCGACGTCTGTTGTCCGCGTAGCTTTTCTGTCTGCTCTGGGCGGTTAGTAGCCTCTGTCTAATCAATCGCACTTTTGCTTCGGTCTCCTCCACCAAATCTGGGCCCAGAAACTTACGCTCACCCAGGTCGTCCCAGCATATTGGAGACCGACAGCGGCGCCCGTACAGGGCCTCGTATGGTGCCATCTGAATGCTGGCCTGGTAGCTATTATTGTAGGCAAATTCCACTAGGGGCAAGCACCGTGCCCATCCTTCGCCCAGGTCTAAAACGCATGCCCGAAGCATGTCCTCCACAATTTGTATCACCCGCTCTGATTGTCCATCGGTCTGCGGTGAAAAGCCGTACTGAAGTGCAACTTGGTTCCCATTGCTCGCTGCAGGCTCTGCCAAAAGTTTGACACAAATCGCGTGTCCCTGTCCGACGTGATGGACGTCGGCACCCCATGCAGCCTTACTATCTCGTTGATGTAGGTTTGCGCCAGTCGTTCCCGCGCCCACGTCGTGTGTATGGGCAGAAAGTGGGCCGATTTCGTCAGACGGTCCACGATTACCCATATTGCATCGTGTCCCTGTGACGATCTCGGGAACCCGGTCACAAAATCCATGGTAATCATGTCCCACTTCCACACGGGCACCGGTAAGGGTTGCAATTTCCTGCTGGACGCTGGTGCTCGGCCTTCACTCGTTGGCACACCAGGCAGTGTGCCACAAATCGAGTCACGTCTCCCTTCATTTTGGGCCACCAGAAGGTCTGTTTGACGTCCTTGTACATCTTCGTTCCCCCGGGATGCGCTATATATGGAGCTGTATGCGCCTCCCGCAGGATTTCCTCTTTGAGTTCTGGTAGATCCGGCACGCAGATTCGTCCCCGAAATCGTATGGTGCCGTCGGAGTTTACTGTGAAATCACCTCCTGGGTCGGCAGTTACTCTACCTCGCACCAGCTGGAGTTGGTCATCAGTCGACTGCCCTTCGAGAATTCTGTCAAGCAGGGTAGGTCTGACCACCAGTGTCAGAAGTCGTTCGACTGTACCCGCTGGTACTACTTCTAGTCTTAATCGCGAAAATTCCGCAATCAGACCATCTTGCTGGGTGATGGCACTTACCCCTGCCTTCTCGGCCTGTCCCTTACGGCTCAGGGCGTCGGCCACCACGTTTGCCTTTCCCGGGTGGTAGTGGATCGTTAAATCGTAATCCTTCAATAGCTCGAGCCACCGTCTTTGTCGCAAATTTAACTCCTTTTGGGTGAAAAGGTACTTAAGACTTTTATGATCTGAGTACACATTGCAGTGTGCCCCATACAGGTAGTGTCTCCAAAGCTTGAGGACGAACACAACTGCTGCGAGTTCCAAATCGTGCACGGGGTAGTTTCGCTCGTATTCTTTGAGCTGCCTTGACGCATAGGCTATAACCTTTCCCCGTTGCATGAGCACTCCACCCAGTCCATTTCGCGACGCATCGCAATACACTTCATAATCCTCCCCTGGTTCCGGTAGGGCGAGAATCGGTGCTCGCGTCAATCTATCCTTGAGCTCCTCGAAGCTCCTCTGACATTTGTCCGTCCAGATGAACTTTTCCCCCTTTTTAGTCAAACGGTTTAAGGGGGTGGCTATCTTGGAGAAACCCTCCACGAAGCGCCGGTAGTACCCGGCTAATCCTAGAAAGCTTCGAACCTCTGTTACCGTCGTCGGTTGGGACCAGTCCGTCACCGAATCTATCTTCTTCGGATCGACTGCGACTCCAGCCGCTGAGATTACGTGCCCCAAGAAGCCAACCTCTCGGAGCCAAAACTCACACTTTTTGAGTTTGGCGTAGAGTTTCTGTTCCCGTAGGGTCTGGAGGACTGTGCGCAGATGTTCTTCATGTTCCTCGTCTGTACGGGAGTAGATGAGGATATCGTCGATGAAGACCACCACGAATAAATCCAGGAAAGGTTTGAATACCCTGTTCATCATGTCCATGAACACTGCCGGGGCATTCGTGAGCCCGAACGGCATTACTGTAAATTCGTAATGACCGTAGCGAGTCCGAAAAGCCGTTTTGGGGATGTCCTCCCCCTTGACCTGGACCTGATGATAGCCCGACTGCAGGTCAATCTTTGAGAACACCGTCGCCCCCTGTAGTTGGTCGAAGAGGTCGTCGATCCTTGGCAGGGGGTACTTGTTCTTAACGGTGACCTTATTTATCTCCCGGTAGTCGATGCACAACCGGAGACTTCCGTCCTTCTTTCTCACAAACAGGACGGGCGCGCCCCAGGGTGACGCGCTAGGTCTGATGAAGCCTTTATCCAAAAGGTCCTCCAACTGTGCCTTGAGTTCCTTCAACTCTGCGAAGGCCATCCTGTACGGTGCCTTGGTGATGGGTTTGGTGCCGGGAAGTAGTTCAATGGGAAAGTCGACTTCTCGTTCCGGCGGCGCTCCGGGGAGCTCTGCCGGAAATACGTCCGGAAATTCCCTTACCACGGGAATTTCGGAAGGCGAGGGAACGGGTCGGGTGGCTAAATCTACTGAGGCTAGATAGGCCACGCACCCGCCCTCCACCAACTTCCTAGCTCGCGATGCGGAGATGATAGCCAAGAAGGAAGTGCTTTTACATAACATGTACACGTTTTCTGGGAATCCCGGCTTCTGTAGTTGCACCTGGCGCTTCTCGCAGTCGATGACCGCCTGATACTCGGTAAGCCAGTCCATGCCCAAAACTACGTCATATTCCTTTAGCGGTATGACCACCAGGTCCCAGGGGCACGACAACCTTCCAAGTCTTATTGAACAAGAGGGTACTAGGCCAGTTGCCGCGATTGGCCCCCCGGGGGTCTGGACGGTCAGTAGGACATCGAGGGGACTACTTTCTAGTAGATGTGTTTGTGCAAAAGTGCGGGAAATAAAGAGCGAGTCGCCCCGGTGTCAAACAGGGTTCGTGCTCGGAATTAGAAACGGAGGTAATACCTGCGACCGCCTCCTCTTGCAGTGTCGCTCCATGTTGGCCCATGGAGTAGAGCCTCCCTCCTGGCTGTGGTGCGCGATTCTCCTTCTACTCTTGGCGCCGGAGGGCGTGGGGTATTCCCGTTGATGCTCTACCCCGTCCCGGTGGCTGTGCCGTTGGGGTGGAAGCTGCGGAAGATGCCGCTCCAGTGTTCAGAGGACAGTTGAATCGGAAATGCCCCGGCTTGCCGCAGCGGTAACAGTGATCCTGTCTCTTAGGGCATTCCGTCACTGGATGCGATGCTCCGCAAATAACGCATGGCTTGTTCGGTGGTCGCGGTTTTCCGATTGGCGCACTCTTGCTTCCTTGTTGCATCCTGGGGTATTTTGGGGGTCGGCTCCCACCAGACGGACCCCCTCCCGGGTAAGTCTGTGTCCGCTTCCTGTCCCGGTTATTTTCTGATCCCTCACGTCGAGCTCGGGTGATAGCGAACCCCCGCTCCACTATGGTGGCTCTATCCACCACTTCCCTGAACTTGCGCAGGTCCGCTGCCTGGACCATCTCAAAGATGTCGCTCCGTAACCCGTCCACAAAAAGACGGGCCTTGTGGGGTTCGTCTCGTATAACAAACGGGACGCAATTAACCAATCTCACGAACTCCCTTGATATTCCATGACCGAGCGGTTCCCTTGTCTAACGTTCTTCAGGTCGTCTTCCAATTGCCGCTTGACGCTATCGGAGAAGAAAGCGTCAAAAAGTTCCTCTCTAAAGGCCGTCCATGTCGGTAACGGGTCGTTTGTAGACGGATCCGGGCGTACCGTTTTCCACCAGATGCGTGCATTCCCTTCGAGGAAGTGGACGGCTAATGGAACTCGCTCGTGTTCCTCCATCAGTAGGTCCTCGAAGAGTTTTTCCATGGTATCCACCCATTTTTCGACGACCCATGGTCGGTCGTCTCTCCCTCAAAAGTGGAGGGTCATGCTTCTTGAACCCAGCCAAATTCGTCTGACACTTTCTCGCGTCGTTCGTTGCTCCGTGACCCCTCCTACAGCGGCGGACCCCCCGAGGGTAGGGGTCGTTCCTGCCTCCCCTGTTGTAGCTCCCATCACGGGCCCCGTGGTCGTCGGAGTAGGTGCGTCCCTTGGAGATGGAGGCTGTTCCGTCGTCGTACCACCCGTCCCTTGCGGTCCCGTAGTGGGTGCGGTGGTCCGGGCGGAGGGGTTGGATGCGCTCGGCTGGCGGTTGCTTGTCGCTGTGCCAGGTGACGAACCTGCTCCGTCAGCGTCGCTAATTGCCCGGCCATTTCCCCGCAGTTGTTGACGGAGGAGCTGGTTCTCTGCGGTGGTCGGGGCCACTCTGTCCGCGTCCGCATTCTCGGTGGACGATCTAGTCCGGGCCATTGTCCGCTATAGACAAAGAAACCACGTTAACCCTAGGTTATAACCCTAATACCCTGCCTTACGATTATACCTACATTACGTTCCCCTATTCCCCATACTCTCACGTACTACGCACTATACCTTGGTATCTCATGTCTAATTTGCTGTGCTACCCTACACTGTGGATGGGGATCTCGTCTACTATGGTTTGGTTGTTTTCCTCTATACCATGTGACACCCCAAAATTTGGATATCCTCTATATAATGATATAATATGACTAAATCTCTAACCCGCTATACATTTTGGATGGTAGCCAGATCCAAGAGGTTATGAGAGTTAAGCGTGCTAGAGCTAGAGTATTTCTAGGATGGGTGACCCCCTGGGAAGTGGGCGTCACAGTTGGTATCAGAGCCATTCACACCCCGGAAAGTGAGATGAGTCTCGGCTGAGCCAGGGTTATATAGCGGGTAGAGCGAGGCTCCCCGGCTCTGACCTTTGTGAGTGGAGTGCAGCTCCTCACAAGGGCGGCTAAGGCTAGCGAGACGTCTCACATCGCCTGTGCTTGTGAGTGTGCTTGAGCCTGACGTGGACGTCAGGGCTTAAAGGGGGGAAAATGTGCACCCCCGGAATTGGATTAGTCCGCTATTAAATGATCTAGGCCTCCAAAAATCTATGCCAGCCGGGTTAGAGATTTAGCCCTATTATATCATTTATATAGAGGACTAATCCAATTCCTGGGGTGTCCCACATTCTTCCCCCCTTTAGCCCTGACGTCCACGTCAGGCTCAAGCACACGTCACAAGCACCAGGCGATGTGAGACTCGTCTCGCTAGCCTTAGCCGACCTTGTGGCGCTGCACTCCACCCACAACGGTCATTAGCCTCGGGGAGGTCGCTCTACCCCTATATACCTGGCTCAGCCGGACTCATCTCACATTTCCGGCTGGTGAAATGGCTCTGATACCAACTGTGACGCCCCACTTCCCAGGGGTCACCCATCCTAGAACTACTCTAGCTCTAGCACGCTTAACTCTCATGTTCCTCTTGGATTTTGCTACCAATCCAAATGCTATAGCCGGGTTAGAGATTTAGTCCTATTATATCATTTATATAGAGACTAATCCAATTCCGGGGGTGTCACATAACCATTTTAATCTGTCACCGCCCCCGGGGTTTTTGAGCTAGCAAAGCGGAATTCCACAGTGTGTATCTTTTTTTTTTTTTTTTCTCTGAACATGGGACTTAAACCTCATCCCCGTTCGTGCCAGACCGCCAGAACATACACAAATTCTCCCTGTCCGCGGACAGAGTCTCCTTTCCTTTGTATATGCCCCACTGCGTCTCATTTACAACAACTACATAATCATCACCATCAACCATACAAAGACATTCTACAATCAAGCGGAATCGTAAAGCGGCATCATGTTTTAGAAAGGATAAAGCACAGCATTTGCAAAACCC
>JAQNDB010008035.1:0-11223 GCA_029204045.2 Tillandsia leiboldiana | reverse complement strand
TTCTGCTTAAAATCAAACAAAAAGATATTTTTCAAGAATCAAATAAATCTTATTTTATTTTTCTATTGCTTCTTTCAAAATCAAACACCTCATCTTAATATGTCTTTCTTTTTTTTTTGTATGGGTTATTATTATCTTCATCAACCTTCTTCATGAAACTAACTACTTCATCTACAAATCTCTCTGGCTCTTATGCATAAAGATAGTGCCCAGAATTTTTAAAAACTACCAAATCTCTATCAATTTAGAAATCACTGAAAATTTGTGAGTAATCTTTTTTAACATTTTTCTTCATTAGTATACTTGATTTACCTCCTGTTATGATCTTTCTTGGCCCTTTCCATTAGAAATACTATATTTGATAATCATGAGCTAATCAAATGATTTTTCTAATGCATTTAGTTTAAAAGCCATTTTATTTTACCATCATCAAGTTTTTAAATATTATTAAGTACACTTTTAATAATGATATCTTTTTTGAATTTTGTTTTACTTCTTCCACTACATCGTCATAATCTCATCTTTGATATCAATTGATTTCATATCCTAAATGAAACTACTTATTTTAATCTGTGAGTTCATTTCCTTTAATTTAATAAGACTAGGTAGAGTATCAACAACTATTACACCTTAAACTCTATCTTACAAAAATCTTAATATTTATGCAAAGATTTAAAACCGTTCGTCCACCCAGGCTGTGACCAAGTAAAATATATCTTTCATATCTCGATTAACAATAAATTCTATAATATCTTTAGACATCCCCTTCATAAGTTAAAGTTTCAGTATGCTAAGACAACCATGATTACGAGTATCAAGTAAATATTGATTTGTTATCTATCTAAGATTTTTATTTTGTGCTATGTTTAAAAATGCTTTTGAGCTTTCAAACATAATGTGTCCAAATTAAATTAAGTTTAGTTTTGTCTGGTTCAAGACAGGAATCTGATAGTCTTTTAATTAAGCTGCTTTATTGAACAAAATCTAAATATTTTTGTATGAACTTTCATCTTCTATCTAATCAATATTATTTTTTTTTTATTCAAATTCAATTATTATATTTTAAAATTTTCTAATAAAAAATATTATAACGTATATCTTCCACTTTCTCAATACTACTAATTCATAAAATAAAATACAATATAAGTATTAAAAATTATTTTGAATTTCAATCAAATAATTAAATATTTATAAAAATCAAAATAAATTATATTATTCTTTTATTAGAAAATGTATATTTTTATATTATATCATATATTAAATGTTCAATAATTTATAAAAATAAAAAATTTGTTAAAATAATAAAAGATGATAATCATTATTTTTTTTCATAAAGAGTTTATTATAGTTAATATATTTAATTTTTATTTAAATTATATTGTTTACATTTCCTAAGATAAATATTAAACTTTTAATTTAGAGAATTTTAAATATTTATCAACAAATTGAGGCATGAATTAGTAGAAAAGCTTTTAAAATTCTTGAGGTTACAGGTTTTTTAATAATTTTTTTCACAGGAATTAATTTTTTGGTTTTCACTTCTTTTTAATTAGGTAGATATTAGATTTTTTTTTCAGATTTCTAATGATTTATTTTAATTTCTTTTACTTAGAATATTCTATTCAGTCTAATCTTTTTAGTCTGAAAAACTAAATTACTATAAATTTCACCCACATTTTTTATTATTTTCTAATTATTTATTTATTAAGTAAGTTTTCAGCTTTTTTGAATTTATTTATTTTAGTAGAATTTATTGGTTGATTTTTTTAAGATAATAATGAAGGTATTTTTTTTTAAATTTTAATTTAATTATTTTTTTTTTCAGATTTTATAAAGTGTAATTTTATTATTTTGGTCTATTTTTAGTTTTAAAAACAATTTAGATCAGTGATCGGAATCAAAAACATTTCTTTTTAGATAAGGTTTTTATTGAAATAAATTTTTTTTAGAAATTCTATATAAAAAAATCGATTAGAAAAATTAAATTCTAAAAAAAATTTAAAAAGAAATTCTAAAATAAAATTTTTTTATATTTTTGTTAAGGAAATTTGTAATCGAAATATTTGTGAATTAAGTTTTTCCAATAGAAAACTTTTGGAAAACATTTTTCAAATTTAAAAATTTTTAATATTAAAATATCAAATTGTAAAATAAAATATACTGTAAACCAGTGTCAACTCCTCTCAAATATTAAAAAAAATAGTTTTTTTTTGAATAGTGAGAATACAAAGAAAAAATATTTAAGAAAAAATAGTTTTTTTTGTAAATATTTTTAATTTTTATTAAAAATATATTGAAAAATAAAAAAACCCCCCAAAAATTAAGGTGAGAAATGGATAAGTTAATACTATTTTTTAAATTTAAATATTTTTAGACATGGGGGATGGTAATGTGGTTTACAATATTTAAATTTTATTTTAAATTTTAATTAAATATTAAAATATTAATAATCTTATCAATAATAAAATTACTTTAATTTTGCTAATTTATTGATTTATTTTTTTAATTTAATTAAAAATTACTAACTCATACAACACTGATAAAATAATTTAAAATAATAAAATTGAATAATATAGATATTTCTTATTTCATTTTTGAACAAATATAAAAACTTAATGAAATTATCTGTATATTGTCAATATCTTTTAAATTTTTGATTATTTTCGAAAGTTTTCTAAATATTGAAAGAATTGAATTTTAAAAATAAGATGAAGAAAAGATTTCTTATTCTTTTAAAGTGAAAATGAAAACTTTTGATATATTTTCGTTAAAAAAATTTTTGTCGAAAACTATTTTTAAAAAACCGCTAACAAAATTTGTTATTGAAAATTTAAAAAAATCCTTTCGAAAAGCATTTCAGAAAACTTTTAAAATTTTCCAATAGTTGAATTTAGATATATTGGCCAAATGTGTTATTTGTTTTTTGATGTAATAAAGTTAAGCTATTCCATTTTTATTTAGATAGGTTTGTTAGTTTATGTTAATGATATATTATTTTACATCATTACTTCAATCATAGTTTTCATATCCTGCTCTTCTTATTTATGATTCTTCACTTATATAGATTCATGATGTTACAACTCACATTTTTCTCCTCTTCAGAAAGTTTTTTTTTTCCAAAAGTTTGTTTTTTAAGACAAAGTTATTTTTACTAGAAAAACCAATATAAATGATAAAAAAATTCTGTTAATTTTATTTCTGTTATTATTTTTCTATTGTTTGATCTACTGTTAAATCTATTCATATTATACTGTCATAAGGTATTGATTGCATCTTTTAAAAATTTTTTGGATTTTGTTAAGGAAGGCTTAAAAAACCTCAAATTGAAATTTGTGAGAAAAATAATTTAAGAAAATAATAAATATAATTAAAAATGATGATATGTAAATATTAGAGATTAAGATGTAAAGTATAAGATACTAAATAAGTAAAGAATATTAAATTTAAATAAAGAATTAATTAATAGTTATTAATTTAATTTATTCATTCAAATTTTTCAGTAAGTGTATAATAGTTTTTTATTATTATTTTATTATAATGTCTTTCTCAATTGGTAACAATAACATTATCTTATAAAATACCACACTCGTTTCCAGCAGCCAATCTGATATAACCTTGTTCTCCCCATGTGGTACCATAAGAGTTCTTGATGATCCAGTTTCCTCTTGCATCATAACCAACTGCAATAATTGCATGGTTCAATTCTTCAAGTTGGGTGTTTTTACCACAACCATTGTAAACACCACCATTGTAGTTCTACCAGTAAGTAGCATCAACGGAGGCTGAAACTGGAGCGAAAGCAATAGCTTATCTTAAAGACACAGATCCTTTTTGATGTTGGCATATCTCTTAGGGTAGAAACCAGAGGATGGTCTGGTCACTCTGCATTGACCTGCCACTCCAGTGTATCTGTATTGGGATGCTGGAAACAATACCGTATTTCATGACATACTTGATACCTTCTTCTTGGTTACCACCATCACAACCGAAAGAAACAAATCCAGCCTTGTCAGTGCAGTCGAGAAGTTGTTGTTCAGAGAATTAGGTGTAAATACCAGTCTTGATGAAGTTGAATGCTTCCAAAGTTACCAGCAACTGAGAATGTCCAACAAGAACCACATTGACCTTGATGCTTGACAGGACCAGCACCTCCCTTGATTCTCCAATCAACTGAAGCAGGAGGAGCAGGAGAGGTTTAGAGACCTCTGAAGTTTTTGTTGGAGGATTCTCCAAAGTATTCCATACTTTCAAGATTTCTCTTGGCAGCTTGTTTTCCAAGATTTCTGTTGAGGATTCTTTGAGAGTATTCTTGTGTGGTCATGTCAGAGAATTGGTTGAGACCAACAGTGTAAGTGGCATCGGCGTTTAACTTGTGGTTTTTGATTGCTTGGAGATTATCAAAGAAGACTTATTGTCTGTACATTTGTTCATCTTCATTCATGTATGATCTCTTGTTTTAAACTCTCCATCTGTTGTATTGATTGAGATCATCCTAGTTGATATTGACATCTTGACAATAGACTGAAGGTGCAACTAAGCAAATTAATAGAAGTGAAAGAGTGAGTTTATTTCATTCTTTTAGATTGATGTGCTTATCTTTATTTTAATTAATTGTTATTTGAATTTAATTAATTATCTTTTTTGGTAAACTAAAAATTTGCTTTTAATATATTGATATCAGATTACATTACACAAAATAGACTTAAAAGTAATTAAATTGTGGAAAAATTATAAACGGCTGATCCTACTTATTATTTTTTCTTATAAATTCTTAATTATACAATTAAAGGATAATAAATTAAATCATAATTATACTTTGATAAATGTAAGAAAACCAAATTGCATTTTAATTCCTCTTTTATTTCTAACTGATTTTAGTACTACATGAAAATAGTGTATTCTGAATAGCAGTACTTGCTAAGAATTTATCATAGTTAACAATTCAAAAAATTAAACCATTTAAACTGCAAAATCTATGATTATAGATTAAATAACTATTTTTTACTTTTATGACTGAAAAAAAAAAAATCAAAGTATTAGATTGATAAAAAAAAATATGTTACTATTTATATTCACAATCATAATTCTATTTTCTTTAAAATCACTATTGGACATTTTCAAATTCAAATTCTTAAAATATTTAGCAAAATAAATTTTAAATTCAAAAAATGAAAAAAATTTTTAATTTAAAAACATTATTCTTTAGTATTTATAATTACCTATTTAAATGAATCTTAGAGTTTTTTTCCAAAAAATTTCTTGATTATGCTTTTCAAATATTCATGATAATTTTAAATTGTAGAGGTATTTAGTCAATTAAATAAACAATGAAAGGAAAGGTTATAACTTTATTTTTTAAAATAAGTAATACAAATTTTTTTAAGCACTAAAATATAGAATTGAAAATTATAGATTTTAAATATGAAAATGGTTTTGAAATGTATTTCAAAAAATTTTAATTTTATAAAAAAAAATTTTATTTCTATTGAGAAAGAAGAAAGATTTTGAAAAAAATAATAAAATGATAATTTGATTAACTTTTGAATTTTTATTTCATTAAAAATTAAAAATTAATAACAAACTTAAAAATAGACAGAAGACTTTAAATTATATTATAAACATTGATAAAAATTAATTTTTTAAAGTATTCAGCACTCTGGTTTTTTTTTTGATTAAAAAAAAATATTTATAGGCTAGAATCTTCCCTTAAAATTTAAAAGGAGGAATACCCTTAATTAATTAGAATGTATGTATAGTATTAATTATGATTCTTTTCATCTATATCTTCTTTATTCACAAATACGACATAAATAAAATATATTAAATAAAATTTAATAAATTTAATCATAAACAATATATAATTACCTTAATCGTCTTCTTTATCTATAATTTCTTCATTAATCATATTGTCTTAATGATCACAAACACGATTTTATCTGGAATTTCTCAGTCTTTTATATTACGTAATTAATATGATAATAATAAGTATAAAATAAAAATAATAAACAATATTTTACCTTTTATGTTTTAATAATCCTATTCTTATAAGATTGAAGTTTAATTGCTTATATATTGTGCAAAAGAAAATAAAGAAGATATCTCTAAATTTTCTTTAAAGCTGAGATAGAAAAGACTTGCATAAATATCCAATAGATAGCTAACTCGTTTGACTCTTAGTTTTCTGAGAAGATCCTTTAGATACATCCATTTAGATTCGATATTTTATGTATGAATTGTATGACCCAAATACAATTCAGATCTATTATTATTATTTTATCCTGAAGTTGTAGGATCAACAAAATTCTCCAAGTTTTTAACTGAACGATGAGTATAACAAGTTTCCTAATTTTAAATAGCCCTTCCATTTATCAGTACAAACGAAGGTAGCATTCTGAGAAAACAAACGTTTCTATAATTGGAATCAGTTTACAGCATTCCTTTTTCAACTAATACTAATAAAGTTCTGGATAAAACCATTTTGTCTCTCTGTAATCCCGAGAATACTTTGACTTCTTACAATTACTCTTCCTCTTAAGTATTTTCTTTTGAGTTTTGATTCATCGATTTCTATTATTTCACAGTTTTAGCCTAATTTTAATATTCTACAAATTTTTATAATAGAAATTCAGGATAATTTTTTACCATTTCTTTCTACCCTAATTCAAGTTAATTAGAATTTAGATTGAGTTATTAATTTAAAATTATATTTGTAACTTAGGAAGGGAATAATTATAAAAATAACTTAAGTAAAATAGAAAGTTTAAACTAAAAACTTTTTAAATATTGGATGTTAAAAGAGTAATCCTACTAACATTTTGTTACATTGCTTTGAGTAACATCTCGATCCATGATTTTATGACTGATTTAGTGAAAAACCACACTTCATTTATTTTTAGCAGTCCTAGCAAAAAGAATATGGTATCTAGTCAAATCTAAAACAAATTCAAAAGAAGAATTTTTTTTTTTCGTTTGGGTTATCATTTAAAAAGATGAGAGCGTTCAAAGATTGATCAACTTATGCAGATGTAATAAAATGATTTGATGTTTGAAGTAGTTTATAAAATTTTTCTTTTGATTCAGTTTATTAATCTGTTTGCTGCTCATCCATCCTTTAATTATTATTAAATATTTATTCTACTTGTTCTTATGTCTTTAAATCAGATAAGAAGAACATTTCTAGAAGTTAGATTCTTTTGAAATTCATAGAATCTTAAATTTGAGATTTTCACAATGTTACTTCACTTGTTCTTATTTATAATTAAATGCTATTAGCATTACTAATGTTCCTATTTCATTGAGTTTGTGTATATGTTGGCAGTGTGTCAGATGATTATCTAGTTTTTTTTTTCTATTTGATTTAATTTACTATTTAATTTCTTATTTTATTATATTTTTACAATGCTACAGCAAAAAACTTACATATAAAAGAAGGAAAAATTAATTTAACTTCATTTTTAAAACTTGCTCCACCTCTCTTCATCTCCAAAAGTTTAGTTTGCTCACTCGTGCTTGCTCATAGGTTCGAGCATGCTCCAACTTTGCCCATAAAAATTTAAAAATTTTTAATTTATAAAATGTTTTATATCAACAAAAAATAATATATTTATTCATATAAAGAATAATAAGAATTATGTTTTAAATAGATTTTAATTTTAAATATTTTTATTATTAATTAATAACTTTTTAATCCGAGTCTTTGATTTTCAAAATTAATTTAGACTAGGGAATGTCAAATTCTCTGTTAGAGTAGGTTTGGGTTTGCCCGAACAGAGCAAATGAGATTTAATAAACTAGAAGAAGGGCATGTTAAATCATCTATTTGAGTCATTTTGATTTTGTCCTAGCGGATCAAATGAATGGGTAAATATAAATAAACCCATGAACATAGCTTAGTTAGCAGTTTTGATATTTATTGAAAAGATCAATTGGACTAGCAAATAAAAAAAATATAATTATATTTGGGTTTTTGCCTAAAATCAAAAGATTTACATGAAAAATATCAAAAACAAAAAAAATTATTCTAATTAAAAAATAATAATAAAACAATAATTCTTAATGATTCAGAAAAAAAAAATTTTATTTAAAATAATTATTAATTTTATATTAATTTAAATTTAAAAATTTTTAAAGAAATGAATTAAAATTCAAAATTTAATTTTAAATTCAAAAATTTGAAATTTAAGGATTTATAATAAATATTATGAAATTGTATAATTAATAAATATTTTTTATAATTATTAAATTGAGTCTAATATTATTAATTAAAAATGTAAAGAAAGAAATCGTTTGTTGATCCTATTATATTAGTTGAAAAATAAGAAAACAATAAAAGCATCTAATATTAAAAAAAATGCAATTTATGTTTAAAAGAAGAGAAATTATACAAATAATCAACCAACTCTACTAAACTCAAGAACATATATAAAAATATCATTAAAAGAAATATAATGAGAAACTGTTTTCTTTAAAATAAAATAATAAGAATCACAATAAACAATTATGAAATTTATTCCTGATAATAATAAAATGAAGTCTTAAAAATTGAAAGATAAAAATCCTACTCTTTAGATTTATAAATACTTAGACTTGTTATTTATGATAATCTTCCTCATAGTCATTTAAAAAGAAATTAATTTAGAATGTTAATTGGAATTAATTAATCCTACTTTATAAAATGTCATCATACAATACATTTAAATATGATATTTTACCAAAATTATTTAATGGTTTAATATCATATATTAAGGAAGAGTTAAATTATATTTCTAAATTTAATTTGACTGTTGATTATTGTAAAATAAAATTAATCATTCATTTTGGGTTTAAAAATTCATTTTGTAAACGATAGTTAGTTATTCAATATAAAGTTATGTTCTTACTCATAGAATTATGAAGGAACTCTAAGACTGCATTAGCAACTTCTTAGTTTAATATTAAAGAATTTGATCTGTCTGAAAAAAATCTTAGTATAATCACAGCAGATACAGCACCAATATGTAAGTTGTATAAATGAATTAGGTGCACAATATTTCTATTGTTTTGCTCATTTTTTAAATAATTCAGTAGAAAAAGGATTAACTCAAATCAAAGAATTTAATAAAAATTTGCACACTCTTTTAAATATTAAATTGAAAATAAAATATTTTAACAAAAGTATAAGAATTATTATAATTAGATGAACTGAAAGTAATTAAAAATGTTCCAACTAGGTGGAGTTCGACAGTTAAAATGATTTAAAGACTATTAGATAATAAAAGTGCTTTTATTCATTTAAAAAATGACTAAAAAAAACTTAAAGTAGATGAAAATACTTTAAAACTAATTCCAAGTGATGAAAATTGGCAGATTCATCAGAAATCAATAATATTTTAGAGTAAGTAAAATCTTATCAGATTTTCTTTGTGGACAAAAATATGTGACTATTTCTTCAATTCTTCCAATCAAGTAAAATTTATTATCATTATTGAAAAATACATAAACTAAAGATAGAATAGTTGGGGGGGGGGGGTGGTAAGGGGGGCTCCAATGTGTGACTTTGGATTTTCGGTGTGACTCAGATAAATAACTTTTTATATTTGTTGTTTTTACTTTGTGACTTTTGAAAACCTGGTGGTGGTTTTTCTATGTGACTTTGGGAAAAAAAAAATTAAAATGTCACACAAGATATTTTTAAAATGTAGATGAAGTCACATGGAAAGACCACCATCCTAATTCCAGTCACACAGAAGAACCAGGTTGATTCTATAAAGTCACATAGCAGACCCCCCCCCCCCCCAATAGTTTAACAATTTATTGATTCCTTATATTCAGATATTGATGAAAGATGGAAAAATTATTACAAAAATTTAGAGATGATGCTTATTGTTTCAACATTTTTAGATCTTCGCGATAAGAATGAAATTGATTATTCTAAATATGATATTTAAAATTTAATATAATTCTTACTAAATACTTTTTAAGTGAACATAGAAGAAATATTTGTAATAGAATAGTATTTAATAAAATAATAAATTTAAGTTATTTAAAAATAAACAGCAAAACAAACACTAATAATAATAATAACCTAATTTAAAAAAAAGAAATAAATAAATTCTAGCTTAATGATGAAATGTTTTTGACAGTGACCAACTTGAATTTTTGAATAAAAATAAGAACGAATTACCTTTATTAGCATTAATTGGAAAATATTACTATCTTATCAAGCAGCCAGTGTGCCTTGTGAAAGTCTTTTCTCTAAATCAGGACTAATAATGTCAAATTAAAGGCTTTATCTAAATAGAGTACAGTTTAATAACTTATCATGTTATCATAAAATAATTTATAAATAAATTAATGACATAATGTATTAATTATGTGTTTATAAAATAATTTTTATTTTAAAATAATGTAAAACAATTTTAATCATTTAAATTTAATTATTCATTATTTGTTTTTTTACATTTATAAAATTTAAAAAATATAATTTTTGTTATTCTTGAAATAAAAAACAGAAAAAATTATTTTTTAAAGAACTTGTTGAAAATTTTTTTAAATTTTTAAGAAAAGAAAAAATAGTATCTTTGATATTTATTATCCTTATTATAGTGTTTACTAAACAGTTATGATTTGTTTGGTTTATTTATATCATATATATTTTAAAACTTAAAGAAACTTATTTTTTTTGAAAATAGGCAAGCAAACAAAAATTAAATAAAGACAAAGAAGGGTGGACCAAATTTTTTAAAACTTTTAGACAGAGTAAGGGGAATATATTTGATGAGTATAAGGATTGGGCAATGAGCATTTTATATGCCCTATTTCAAATGAATGTAAATATTATTAATTTCTTATTTTTAAATGTTTTAAATTTTTTTTCTGCTTCAAATTGAGCAAAACCCGAGCAGACTCGAGCATGCTCAGGGCAGGTTTTTTTTTATTTGCTAGCCCATTTGCTCTGCTCAAAAAAAATTCAAACTGCTCGCTCGTGCTCGGGGTTTTTTTAAATTTTTTATTTGCTCGCTCTTTTGCTCCGCTCGAGCAAAACCCGAGCATGCTCGAGCGGAGCATTTGACATGCCCCTAGAAACTACATAAGAAATAAAGATGTATTTGTTAGTTAATTTAAATGTTTCAATCCTTTAGAAAGTGATATAACTCCTGTATCTCCAAGATTGTTGGTTCTATAGTTTTAAAATGGAAAATAGTAATAACTTTATATAAAGATATCAAATTAAAATAAATACTT
>JAQNDB010008034.1:0-11223 GCA_029204045.2 Tillandsia leiboldiana | reverse complement strand
CGCACTCGACGACCAGTCGGGACGCACGGTCGAACGCGCCAGTGGGATCCGGCGCCGGGCGACCGCGAGACACACATCGTGCCTGACTCGACGGCAAGGTCCTGCGGGGTGGAGCCGCCAGCCAAACGCAGTGACCGGCGAGCACGGCGCGCCTACTTCGCCGCGTCGAGACTGCGACTTGGATGGCCTTGACCGTGTCTTGATCGGTCACCGCCGCGTTGGATCCGCCACGGCGGCGTTGGCGGTTGCACCGCTTCATCGGCCTTGCCTGCACCCGCGACGTCGATGCCTCCATGCAGGTCTGCCATGCTGCACTTCATTGTACCAGCTGCGCGATGACGGTCGGAAGCGAGGCGCCCCGGGTAGGCGTCGGGCTTCGTGCATTTGGCGGCGGCGGCGGGGGGCGGGGGCCTGGGCGGACACGCCGCCGGCCAGGGTCAGACAGGCGATCGCGGCCAAGATGAATCGGGACATGAGAGGGACTCCGGAGTGCGGGAAACCGCGAATTTTAACGTCCCCGGGGACCCCAGGACCAGTTCCGGGCGGACCGTGCCGCGCAGGGGCTCCGACGCGGGGAGCACCAGACGTCAGGGGATCCGGGCGGCGCCTGGACCCGGCGGGCGGGCGATCTAGCGCGTGAGCACGCGACGCGAGCACGGCGAGGCCCACCCCGATGAGGTCGATCCCGGGCACGTCGGGGTGGCGCGCCCTGTTTCCACGCGCATGGCGCGCTCGAAGCGCGCGGCCCTCTGACGACTTCGGCGGCCGCGGCGGCCGGACTCGTGACCGCCGCGCGTTTCGCGGCGACGGCATCGAGCTCGCGCAACGCGGCAGCGACCGCATCGGGATCGAGGATGGCGATGGGGGCGCGGCAATAGCCGCAGGCGGCCTGGCGTTCGAGGTCGACGGGCGCCGCGCAACTCGAGCAGCGCACGACGCGCACCAGCTTTTTCAGGCGTTCGAGATCCGCGGGCGACACCGGCCGCACGAACTGCTTTTCGCGCAGGAACTGCACGAACGGCGTGAACCGCCCATGGCCGTGGCGGCAGCGGAAATAGGTGAAGCGGGTGGCCTTGAGGAGGTCCTGCGTCGGGTCGAGGAACGTGTCGCAGCGCGGGCAGCGCAGCCGGGCGGGGAGCGGCACGCGCCGCCGCCGCGTCGGCCGCATGCACGGCACGAAAGAGCTGGAGCGTGCCGGCGGCGGACAGCGCCGTGCTTTCGTACGCGTCGAACCACAGGCCCTGGCAGTGTCCGCACAGGTCGACGATCAGCGCGCCCTGCATCTGGCGGTCGAGCGACAACGGTTGCATCTGTGCGCGGCAGCCCGGGCAGGCGACGGTCTTCATGGCGAATCGCGCAACGAACGCTGCGCCGTCCCGTCATTGCGCGAACGCACGGGTCTCGTGTCTACTTGCCGCATGGAACGGCCAAGGCTATTGCGTCGCGTGCTGCTCGCCGGGTTGGCGCTCGGTCTCGCCCTCGTGCGGACCCTCGACGCCGCCGGCGGAACCGCCCAAGGCACCGGCCGCGCCGCCGGCGGCGGTCGCACCCGCACCTCCGGGGCCTGCCGCAGCGCCGGCGGAGGTGGCGCCGACTCCATCGCCGCCGACCTCATCCGTGCCCGCGCCCGCGGTGGCGATGCCGGCGGCCGACCCGCCGCCCGGTCCGCTGTACGTCTGCGACGTCGCAGGCACGCGCGCGCGATCGAATACGACAACCGCGTGGACCAGTTGTGCCGCCGCCATCCGCAAATGGGACCGTGCCAGTACGAGCGCGATGCATGCCGCGCGCGGGGCGGTCGCGTGTTCACGGCGCGCGACGAGGAAATCACGCCGGCGGTGGAAGCGGAGTACGACCGCGTGGTGCGGCGCGTGCGCTTCCAGGCGGGACGGCGGACCGTCACGCTGAACGCCGTCATCGTCGGTCAGATGTCCTTCGCGGCGAACGTGTTGCAGCTGCGCGGATCGCCCGACTGGAATCCGGCGCGGAACCAGCGCACCCGCTGCTCCGACTTGCCGTGCGTGAACGCGTCCGGAACGGTGTAGCCCTGCGTGCGCTTCTGGATCGTGTCGTCGCCCACGGACGACGCGGCCCGCAGCCCTTCCTCGAGGTCGCCCGGCTCGAGTAAGCCGCGCTTCGCCGCATAGAACCCCCCAGACGCCCGCATAGCAATCGGCCTGCAGTTCGAGCCGCACGGTCAGGGCATTCCGCTGCCGTTCGTCCATCCGCGCCGCCGTTTGCTCGAACTTGTCCATCGTGCCCATCTGGTTCTGCACGTGGTGCCCGATTTCGTGGGCGATCACGTACGCCTGCGCGAAGTCGCCCGGCGCGCCGAAGCGATTGCGCAGTTCGCTGAAGAAGGCAGTGTCGAGGTAGACCTTCTGGTCGCCGGGGCAGTAAAACGGTCCTGACGAAGAACTGGCGCGTCCGCAATCCGACACGGTGGACCCGCGGAAGAACACAAGCCTCGGCGCTTGGTACTGGCCACCATTCGCCTTAAACCACTCCGTCCACACGCGCTCGGTGTCGCCGAGAACGTGCACCACGAGTTCCTTCTGTGGATCAGCCGTCGGGGTTGCGCCTGGCGCAGGCGATCCACCGCGATTAGGCTGGGTTTGCGAAGGCTGGGCGGGGCCTGCGAAGTCCTCCATGCCCAGAAATTGCATGGGTTCACACCAAAGATGAGGCTGATGATGACGACGAGAATCAGCGCGCCGCCCCCCAGCTTCATGCCGCCACCCCCGAGCGGCATGCGGCCGCCCCCCGACCCCATCCCAGTGCGGTCTTCGATGTTCTCGCTGCGTTGCATGTCGCCCCAGCGCATGGCCCCTCCTATGCAGTTGAACGATTATAGGCGCGAGCGTGGCACCCCGGACGTTAGCCGCCTTGGTCACTTCGCCGCGGCAATCGCGCGGGCCAGGTCCTGGTACTGCTCGCAGCCCTTGCCGCAGAGACGTTCGAGCGCCACCAGGTGCTCCTGCGCCTTCGCCTTGTCGCCGCGCATCAGGTAGGCCTCGCCGATGTACTCGTGCGCGCCGCGGTGCTTGGGATCGAGGCGCAGCGCTTCGTTGTAGTGCTTGAACGCGAGATCGAGCTTCTTCTGGTTGCGGTACGCATACGCGAGAAGGTTCTGCGCGTCGGCGTTGGCCGGTTCGGCGCGCACCGCAATCTCGAGATGGTGGGCGGCACGGTCCCAGTCACGCGACTTGATCGCCTCGGCGCCAATGTCGAAATCGGCGTTGCTCACCGGTGGCGATGTCAGGTTGGCATCGGCGCGCGCGAGCGGCGCGGCGAGCGCGGCACAGGCGACTAAGGCGAGGCACAGCGCGTTGCGGACGAGGGCCATGGTGGGCTGCCTTTCAGGGTTTGAGGGCGCGATACAGGTACGGCAGGCTGACGTCCATCCGGTAGTCGATCGAGGAATGCGTGTCGTCGAACTCCTCGTAGCGGTGGGCGATGCCCGCGGCGGTGAGCTGCCGCGACAGGATGCGGGCGCCGTAGTGCAGGTGATACTGGTCGCGCCAGCCGCAGTCGATGTAGATGCCGCGCAGGCGCAGGAGGTTCCGCCGCGACTGCGCGACCAGGTGGATCGGGTCGTGCTTCTGCCATTGCTTCCACCGGCGCGGCAAGAGTTCGCCCGTCTCCAGATCCACGGGCAGCCGGAAGCCGCCGGGCGCTTTCGGGTCCGGATCGTAGGAGGCCGCCATCGCGATTTCCATCAGTGCGTGCGCTTCGCCGTCGTTAGTTTGTCCTTCGCCCACACGGCGTCGAGAAAGCGGCGCACGCGTCCGTCGTCGCAACCTTCTCGGCCGCGCGCGGAGGCGGCCACCGTGCGCGCTCCGGACGGCGCGCCGGCTTGCGGTAGCGGTCGAGTTCGTTCAGCGTGCGCGGCCAGTCGGTGAGGTAGCAGAACTCGAAGTACGCATCGCCCCGAATGACTGCCGATCGCGCCCCAGTACTCCGGGTATTGCATGCCGTGAATCATCGCGCCGTAGCCGCCGACGACTTGCCGAAGCACCCGCGGTGCTCGCGCGACGCCAGCGTGCGGAACTCGCGGTCGACGAACGGGATCAGTTCGCGCGTCAGGTAGTCGGCGTAGCGCCCGAGCGCCGACGAGGTTGATGTACTGGTTGCCGCCGAGCGACGTGAAGCGTCCGGGAACACGACGATGCACGGTCCCATGCGCTTCTCGTGGATGAGACGCGCGGCGCGCTCCGGCACGTTCTCGTCGAACGGACGCCAATTGAGGTGCGCGAGCCCGGAGCCGGTGAAGCCCACGAGGTCCCACAGCACCGGATAGCGGCGGCCGCGGCCGCGCGTCGCGTCTTCGTCGTAACCGGGAGGGCAGCCACACGGCCACCGGGCGCTCGTGCGGGTCGCCAAGCGGATTGTCCGCGAGGATGCGCGAGCGGTGCAGCAGCACGTGCGTGGTGCCGGCGATCTTGGGAGCGCGTTTGCGGGCCATGAAGGATCTTGGAGAGACGGCACACGCCGCCGCGGTCCGATTGTGCGGTGGAAGCGATGCGCAGCAACGGCAGCGCCGCATGCTGCGCAGCACATTGCACCGCCAGGCGCTCTGCGGCTAGGATGTGCCGCAGATGGCCATGGACATTCCGTGCCGAAGTGGTGGTTGGATGTCGAAGTACCGCGTCCGCGGTGCCGTTCTGGTGGCGATTTGGCTGTTGGCCGGAGGCGTGACGGCCGGTTCGCACACGGTCGCCGAGTGCTTCGAGGGCTCGGACTTCGTCGCCCAATGCGGCGCGCGCGCGCGACAACGGCATCAGCCGGGCCGCGTTCCTCGAGCGTCTCGAAGAAGACTTCATGATGATCCGCGCGTATCCGCCGGCATTACGCTGGTCGCGAAGGACGTCGCGGACGAGCGCTTGCTGCATGAAGCGGTGGTGGAAGTCTTCGATGCGCCGCGGCGGCCGGATGCGCACCGCGCGCGGTTCCTCGAGATCTGCTTCTCCAATACGACACTCTAGCCGGCAGGCACCGGTTCGCGGCCGCCGGGCCGCACCTGCGTCAACGTGCGGTCTGCGTCAGCGCACGCCCGCCATCTGCCGCGCTTCGGCCAGCGTCTTTGCATCGCCCAGCATCGCGCCGCCGCGCACCAGCTTCCAGCCCACGAGGTCGAAGGTGTCGGGCAGGCGCTCGCGCAGCGGTGCATACCGCGCAGTGCCCGTCAGTCGCGCCGTTTCCGTGCCGGAGCGCGCGACGCGACCTGCTTCGTCGACGGGCCGGTAGCGAAACTCGAGTTCGAACGCGACCGCGTCGCCGTCACCGCGGCGGGCCGAGCCCGTGACCGACCAGGGCGGGCCGTACAGCACCGCGCCGCCCGGCGCCTGCGTCAGCACGAACTGCGTGGCGTTCCCGGCCTTAATCGCCTGCGTGCGGCCGGCGCCGTCCGGACCCTCGGGCAAGGCCGCATCGAGCAGGATCGCCGCCAGTTCCGAGAACACGATCGGCGACGTCATGATCTGGTCGAGCATGTCGTCCGGGCTCGCGGAGGTACGGCGCGAACGGAAGGCGAATGCGTCCTCGCTCACGATGACCGCTTCGCCGGCCTGCGTCTTGCCCTCCATCCTTTCGAGCGAGGTGGCGTGCGCCTCGCCGCTGCCCGTGTGCTCGAGCGTGTACGCGCCGTTGAACCCCCCGACCCGCACGTCGACCTTCATGTGCGCGAAGCGGGCCCAGCGCCCCTCCGCACAGATCGCGGAGTGCTTCGACGAGCCGCATTGGCGGGGGTCGACGCCGGGCAACTGCAGATTGGCGGGCGGAGCGGGGAGCGTCGAGCCGCCCGCCGCCGGACCGGACGTGCCGGCCGGCACGCTGCTCGACGCGTCGGTCGAAGGCCCCTGTGCGAACGCGTGCATGCCAGCGCCCGCGGCCAGTGTCGCGAGTACCCAGGGAAAGGCCGCGAGTGCCATGTGACGCGCGGAGTGAGCGATGACCATCCGCCATTGTAGCCATCGCGCGCGCGTCTCCACGCGGGAGGGGGACCTGCGGTCGCCCACCGCCGACGAAGCGCGATGGCAGAATCCGGGGCTCGCCCTTCGTATCGAGCCACCATGGACCTGGACCTTCCGTTGCCCGCCAACCTGCCCCCCGAGGGCGTGCCGATCGCCAGGGCGCTCGTTTCGCGCCGGTCGGTGCGCGGGTTCCTGCCCACACCGGTGCCGCGCGCGACGATCGACGGGATTCTCGCGCTGGCGGCGCGCGCGCCGAGCGGCACCAACTGCCAGCCGTGGAAGGTCTATGTGTGTAGCGGCGCCGTGCGCGACGCCTTGTCGGGGACCTCGTGGCGGCGCACGACGCGGCGGCGGCCGGCGCCCGCGAGCACACGGAGGAGTACGCGTACTACCCGACGACGTGGCGCGATCCGTACCTCGCGCGGCGCCGCAAGCTCGGCTGGGACTACTACGGCGTGATGGGCATCGAGAAGGGCGATCGCGCGGCCACGCACGCGCAGCACGCGAAGAACTACCGATTCTTCGGCGCCCCGGTGGGGTTGTTCTTCACGCTCGACCGTGACCTCGAGCAAGGCAGCTGGCTCGACAGCGGGATGTTCATCGAAGGCGTGATGATCGCCGCGCGCGCCTACGGCCTGCACACGTGCCCGCAGGCCGCTTTCACACCCTTCCACCGCATCGTGCGGCAGCACCTGGCGATTCCGGACAGTGAAGTCCTGCTGTGCGGCATGGCGCTGGGGGCCGTCGATGCGCAGGCGCGCGAGAATGCCCTCGTGACGACGCGCGAACCTACGGCGGTGTTCGTCCGCTACGCCGATGCATGAGGCGGGGCGCAGGCGTCCGCGCCGATCGACGCGTCAGTTCTTGCCGTGCAGCAGCGTGCCGCGGCAGCGCGACGTGCCGCATCGGCAGACGTACTGGGCGCGTTCCTTCTTCGTGAGCTTGCCGTCGATCGTCAGCCGGTAATCGTACGTGAGCTCCTCTCCCGGCTGGATCTTGCGCTTCGCTTCGATGTACACGCGGCCTTTCTCGGTCTCCTCCGTCGTGCAGTTGGGCTGGCACGAGTGATTGATCCAGCGCGCGGCGTTGCCGCGGATCCGCGCGTCGATGACGCGGCCGTCGTCGATCTCGAACAGGAACGTGTGCGCCGGATCGTCGGGATCGCTGTCCGGGCGTTCCATCGCGTCGTCCAGGACGAGCGCTTGCCCTTGTACTCGATGATGGACGTCCCCCGCTTGATCAGGGTGGTGGCGAAACACGCCGCGGCCGTGAATGCCGGAGGAGCGGACGGCGTAGGATTTTTGCTGGATTTGGCGGGCATCGTGGCAAGGTGGGGGGAAGAGGGCACCATTTTCGAATGTCCGCACTCGGGCGCGGCGGCGCGGTGAACGCACGAAACGCGCGCGACCGGCGCCGATCCGGCCTTGCCCGTCCTGTTGGTGGGCTACTTCGCGCTGCAGCCGCTCGCGACCGACCTCTATCTCGCCTCGCTGCCCGCGCTCGCCACGGCGTTCGCGACTGGCGCCGAGCGGTCCCAGCAGACGCTGACCTGGTTCATGGCGGCGTTCGGCGTCGCCCAGCTCATCGCGGGTCCGCTGTCGGATCGCTTCGGGCGGCGGCCGCTCCTGACGACAGGCGTCGCGGTGTTCGCGTTGACCAGCGGGCTCCAGCCCTGGTGGTGACGTCGATCGACGCGTTCCTCGCCTTGCGCGTCGCGCAGGCGGGAGCGGCGGCCTGTTGCATCGTGGCGGGCCGCGCGCTGGTCCGCGACCGTTACACGCCGGTCGCCGGCGCCCCCTTGCTCGCGACGGTCACCGCCTGGACCGCCACCTCTTTCGGTGGGAGGGCCGATCCTCGGCGGCTATCTCGAGGCAACCGCGGGATACCGGGGCAGTTTTCTCGCCATGACGCTGTTCGCTGCGGCGCTCTTCGTGTTCCATTGGCGACATGGCGCCGAGTCGCTGCGCCATCCGGCGCCGATCGCGCCGGCCGCGCTGGTGCGCGGGCTGCACGAGACGCTGCGCAACGGCTGCTTCTGGGCCTTTGCGCTGGTGGCATGCGCGAGCTTCGCCGGGCTCTTCGCGTTCATGGCGGCTTCACCGCGCCTGTTCATCGCGGGCCACGGCATGTCCCCTGCGCACTACGGTTACGTGTACGGCATCGCCGTGCTGGGCTTGCTCGCGGGCAACGTCGCGTGCCGGCGCCTGCTGCCGCGCTTCGGGATCGTCGGCGTGGTGCGCGGTGCCGCGCTGCTGGCGCTGGCGGGTGCGGTGGGCTTCGCGTTTGCCGCAAGAGGAACCGTTCCGGCCGTGGTGTCTCTGCTGCTGCCGTTCTGTATCTACATGATGGCGCATGGCATGCTGATGCCGTGCATCTACGCGGGCGTGGCGGCGGGACTGCAGCGCGCGCCGGGCCTCGCCATCGCGGTGCTGGGCGCCTTGCAGATGGCGCTTGCCGCGTGGGTCGGCCAGGCGGTGGATCGCGCGTACGACGCGACGGCGTGGCCACTGGCGCTCGCGATCCTCGGCGCGGCAGTCGTCACGTTCGCGGTCGCCAACGTGCTGATCGTGCGCCAGCGCAACCTGCTGTAGCGCCGTGCCGCCGCGCCGCACGTCGCGTGTTCAGGCGCGTGCGGAGAGCGTGGTCAACTCGACCGGCACGGTGGACGTCGCGTTGGAGAACCAGATCTAGGCCCTCCTGGACCGTGCACTGCAATGCCATCGTGCGTTCGGCGAGCGCACCGAGCCCTTCGACGACCGTCGGGTCGAGCACCCGGACCACGAGGTTCGGCAAAGCGCGCGAGCGCCGGGGCGTTGCGTTCCCACCACAGGTCGACGGCGCGTCCGCCGTACGCATACAGCATCACCGTCGCGGCGCGGCTGCTGGCCTTGCTCAGCAGCCGCTCGTCGGGCAAGCCGACATCGATCCACGTGTCGATGGCGCCCGTCGGATCCTTCTGCCAGAGGTCCGGCTCGTCGTCGGCGGCGAGGCCGCGACCGAACGCGAGCGTGTCGCTGGCGTGCAGCGCGAAGGCGAGCAGGCGCACCATCATGCGCCCATCGGTTTCCGACGGATGCCGCGCTACGGTCAGCGTGTGCGAGCCGTAGTAGTTGCGGTCCATGTCCGCGACGTCGAGCGTCGCCTTGAAGATCGTGGCCTTCAGTGCCATCAATGCACCAGTGCGAGGATGAGAGGGGTGGTCGCGGCCGCGAGCAGCGTCGACAGCACGAGGCTCGACGCCACCGGTCCCTCCAGCGCGCCGAATTGCCGCGCCATCAGGTAGACGTTCGCGCCGACCGGCAGCGACGCCATCATCACGACCGCTTGCGTCTCCAGCAGCGGTAGCGCCAGCGCACGGGCGAGTGCGAACGCGAACAACGGCAGCGCCACGAGCTTGAGCGCCGTCAGCGCCACGGTGGCGCGCCATTCGTCGCGCATGCCGTACTCCGCGAGTCCCATCCCCAGCACGATGAGCGACATCGGTACCGCGGCCTGGCTCACGAGGTGCAGCGTCTCGTCCCACCATGGCAGGCAGCGCGAGTCCGGTGAAGCCGAAGGCCGTGCCGAGGAGGATCCCCGCCACGACCGGGTTGGTCAGCACGTCGCGCGCGGTGCGGGCGATGCCGCGCGGCGAGAAGTCGCGGTTGCGCGCCCATTCGATCGACACGGTCACGAGCGTCCACAGCACGAACGAGTTGAAACGAGGACGAGCGACACCGTCGGCAACGAGGCGTCGCCGAGTGTGATCTTCGCCAGCGGAATGCCGAGCAGCACATTGTTGGAGAAGATGGTGCCGACGGCGAAGATCGACTGCTGCGCGCCATCCATGCGGAACGCGCGGGCCCGCGACCACGCGGGACAGCACGTAGAGGAGCGCGCACGCGCCGAAGTACGCGATGAGCAGTCGCGCGTCCACCGGCGGCAGCCGCGGGAAGTCGCTCATCAGCCGGAACAGGAACGCGGGAATCGCGACGACGAACACGAAGCGCGTTGAGCGCATCGGACGCGACCTTGGGCCAGCGCCCCCAGCGCGACAGCGCGTAGCCGACGAAAACCAGCAGGAACAGCGGCGCGGTGAGGCTCGCGAGGCGCGCGAACGAAGCCAGCGCGTCGACGCTCATCCTCCCGCTCGGCGCGCTTCAGCGTGGCCGGGCACGTGACGTCAGATGAGATCGCGCAGCGTGACGGTACGCTCGCCACCGCTCGCGAGCTTCAACCGCACCTTGGTGCCGGGCGCGGGCTTTCATGTCATTGCGCACGCTCGACAGGGTCGTCCCCGTCCACGCCTTGCCGTTGACCCCGACCACCACGTCGCCGGCCTTGAGGCCAGCCGCGGCCGCGGGGCTCCCCGGCCACGACCTCGACGATCTCGAAGCCCTTGGGCCCGCGCTCGAGCCACAGGCCCGCGCGATCGTAGGCATCGGGGGCGCCGAACGTAGCGGCCTTGTCGAAGTAGATCGTGTTGCGCGCGTAGTCGAACGTGAGGTTGAACTGGCGCAGGATGCCAAAGCCGATGATACCGGCGAGTTCCGGATCGCCGAGCGCGCCGTCACCGTCGCGGGCGAGCGTGGTCACCGGATTCTTGATGGTGATGCCGCCGAACTGCAGGTCGCCGGCCCGCGCCAGCGCCGCGCGCACATGGCCGCCGATCCCCTTGCCGGCGATCACCTCGGACTTGGCATTGAGCTTCGCGACGAGTCCGTTGGCTTCCGCGAACGGGCGTGGTGAGCGTCAGTGACCCTCGGCTCCCCGTGTCGATCACGAAGGCGCCGGCGATGCCGTCGACCGTCCCCGCGACTTTCGGCGCGGTCCCGCGGAACGTGATCGGCACCGCCGTGCCGGCGCCATCGTGCTTGTACGTCGCCGGATCGTAGATGGTCGCGCGCCCTTGCGCGAAATCGCGGGATCGGGAAAGCGCTTGAACGAGTTCGTGGGCCGATGATGCCGGCGGACGTCGTCGAGCCCGTCGTACCCGCTGCATCAGGTCCGCGAGATCGATCGTCCGCAAACGTCTGGCGGTCGAGGGCCAGGCGCCCACTTCGGACCTTTCGGCGCGGGACGAGCCCGCTCTTCGACGCGGCGGAATTGGCGTCCTGCGGCCTTCGCTCTTCAAGCCGAGCTGCGCTGGCGACCTTCGGCATCAGCACGTTGAGGCCGCTGGTATCGAACAGCATCCGATAGGGCCCTTGCCGTTGATGCGCACGCACGAAGAGGTGCCCGCTATGGATCTCGAACGGGACTTCGACGAACG
>JAQNDB010008033.1:0-11224 GCA_029204045.2 Tillandsia leiboldiana | reverse complement strand
TTTTCCGATGACTGTTAGAAGGTAAGATCTAACACTTCTTTATGGTTTAGTCCGCAGTTTTCGCAGTATTGTTGGATTGCCGACGCACCAACCTTGTTTAATTTGTTTCTTGCCAACAGGTGGGTCGGAATTGTTACGGAATTTGAGTTGGCGTAGTTTCGTGAAAGTCTCAAGTCTTGAAGATTGAAGGTGAAGAAAGTTGGATCATTTAACTCAATCTCAAGAAAGAAGAATTCAAAAGGATCAGGTATGTTTAACTAAAATTTTGTGTGATCCGAATACTTCTTGTAGTGTAGAAACACTTGGAAGAATCTTTCATTGCATAAAAATCAAAAACTGGACTTGGGACATGTTCAGGATCCGGATCAGGTTGTTCGATCCGGATCCCGAAGGTGGTTCGTTCATACACCAGTTCAATCCGGATCGTAGCCTCTCTTGATCCGGATCCCGAACTGAGTTTACCATCTTCCTTGAACGATCCGGATCAGGCTTCGCAATCCGGATCCCGAACGTTGATGTTTGGTGAACTGTATGAACGATCCGGATCAAGCACTCGATCCGGATCCCGAACCTTCGTTTTTCTGGAATGGCCTGACTCGTTACGACGATCCGGATCACAGCTATCCGATCCGGATCGCCGTCCGTAAAATTTCCAGAAATGTTAGTTTTTGATTCTTATCTCCTTCCTAGGGTTTCTAACCTATAAATAGACCCTATGACTCTTTTCTAGGGGCCGAAAATCCCAATAGCCGTCATTTTCATATATCATCTTATACGGCTCTAGATCCACATATAGAGAAGAAAGGAAATCATTAGAGAATACTCTATGTTTCTTCTTCATCTATATTGATTAGTTTGATTCTAGGTTTTCATACTCACATCTTGAGTTGAATCAAACTAATGAATACTTAGATGGTATTTCCGATCTATCTTTGATCTAAGTATTCGGCGGATCATCACCACCCAAAAACAACGATTTACCCCAAAATCGGCGCGTGGATTCGCGTGTCCTTGTGGATTCAAGGTTCAACCGCTCTCGTGGATTCGGAGCGAGGCACGTTCGTGGATTCGAAGGGTGCTATTGGGTGAAGACCGTGGATTCGGTCGACGTCGTGGATTCGACGTTGGACGCCGTGGATTCGGCGTTGGGCGCAGATCGTGGATTCGAGAAGCGTCGCGGAGCGAGCGGAGAAGATCCTCTAGGAGCGTATGGAAAAGGTTGAGTCGTAAGTGTGTACGGTAAATCACCTTGTACGTGTTTTTATTCTAGTGGATTTCTGCCGTGTTATCGGTCCCGTGGTTTTTTACTCCGGTGATGGAGTTTTCCACGTAAAAATCTTGCGTGTTATTTTATTTCCGCATTGGGTTTTTATCGCAACGATTTTTGAGTTTTGTTTTTATACGTTTACACCTATTCACCCCCCTCTAGGTGTTTTTTCCCCTATTTAGATCCTTATTACATATACCCAACAAGTGGTATCAGAGCGGGAATAGGGTTGTAAACAATGGTTGAAGGTGGAAACATCAACCGACCCCCGTTCTTCTGATGGAACAAATTATGCGTACTGGAAAGTACGGATGAAAGCCTTTTTAATTTCCATCGACGAAAGGTGTGGCAATCAATTGAATTAGGATGGTCTAATCCAACTGAATTTATTGGTGATGTTCACACCTTAAAACCTAGGTCGAAATGGACCAAGGAAGAGTTTAGATTCATCTTCTTACAATGGCAAGGGAATTAATGCTATTTTTAATGCCTTATCTCAAACTGAATTCTCTCGCGTCTCGGCATGTGAGACTGCGAAAGAAATCTGGGATGTTCTTCAGGTTACACATGAGGGAACTAACCTCGTGAAGATTCAGAAACTGCAAATGCTTACGAGCAAGTTTGACTCTATCTTGATGGCAGAAAATGAATCTTTCACACGACTACTATACACGATTGCAAGACATCGTAAACTCATGTGCTAACCTGGGAGAGAAGATTCCAGAATTTAAGATTGTAAGAAAGATCTTAAGAACTCTTCCTGAACGATTTCGCCCAAAGGTTACTGCCATTGAAACTATTAAACACCCGACGAAATACGTGTAGAAGAATTAGTTGGTTCATTACAAACTTATGAAATGACATTTACTACTAACAATTCTTCTGGAAAGGCATCCACTTCTAAGTCTTCATAGTGTAGAGTTATTAATCCACAAGGATCTAAATAGGTACTATCAAACAACTAGAGGGGGGGTGAATAGGTGTAATACTTAAAAACTCAATCTCAGTGCAAAATAAAAACCAATGCGGAAAATAAAAACAGCACACCGAGATTTACGTGGAAACTCCAATCCAGGAGAAAACCACGGGACCAACACGCAATAACAATCCCTAAGATAGAAGAATAACAAGGTGATTACCGACTCCACGGACTCAACCCCTCCTTCAGCTTCTTCGGACCTTGCGCTGACCGGTTGGATATCCCACGCAATAACAATCCCTAAGAAAAGAAGAATAACAAGGTGATTACCGTCTCCACGGATTTAACCCCTCCTTCAATTTCTTGGACCTCGCGCTCCAGTTTTGCACGCCCACTTTTGCCCGTCCACGCTCACGTTCGAATCCACGAACGCACGCTTCGAATCCACGAAACGCCTTTAGCACACCGAATCCACGATGCCACGTCGAATCCACGACGCAAACTCAGTCGATAAGAATATTGACTTCGATGGTGATCCTTTGCTTAGATTATCAATGAAGAACCGTAGAAGAAATCTCTAAGCAAAGATTAGATCAATTCGACAAAAGATATGTTCTTGAAAGAACCATCGAATTGACCTAAAAGAGGCTATAAAGAAGATCGATAAAAACCTAGCCTCTAGGGTTGCTCTCAAGTTTTTATAAAAATATCGGCCGTAGCTCCCACGTTTTTGAGAAACCCTAAATGTCTATTTATAGTTTAGAAACCTTTGGAAAGAGATAAGAATCAAAAACATACCTTATCTGGAAATTTTCAGGACGGCGATCCGGATCGGATTTACTGCGATCCGGATCGTCGTAACGAGATTGACGATTCCAGAAAACCAAGGTTCGGGATCCGGATCGCATTGCCCGATCCGGATCGTTCATACAAATCAGAAAACTTAACATTCGGATCCGGATCGGAAATTGCATGGATCCGGATCGAAGTCTTGTATGAAGCAACAACCTTCGGGATCCGGATCGTTGGCTCTGATCCGATCCTGAACAAGTCCGAACACCAGTTTTTGATTATTATGCAATTAAAGTTCATCCAAGTGTTTCTACACTATAAGAAAGTATTCGGATCACCACAATTATTTAGTTAAACATACCTGATCCTCTTGAATACTTTCTTCTTGAGATTGATGTAACTGATCCACAATTCTTCAACTTCAATCTTCAAGACTCAAGACACTGAGTGTCAACTTGAGCTCTTGTTGAATCTTCTCTAAGTCTTTGATTGCTGATTGACAATTTGATCCCTTTAAGACTCCGACTCAACTCACTGACTTGACTCACGAAATATGCCAATACCAAAATGCCGTAACAATCTCCCCCTTTGGCAATTTCGTGACAAAACCCAAAATACATAAAAGCGCTCAAGTCACTCATCTTAAACCAAAAATCGAAATTCAATGTCATCACCAAAACATTGATTTTCTTTGCGTGAAAGATCCAATAAATACAAAATTACATTTGAACCAAACAGTCCTAGAACATACTCTATGACTTAGGACTTGGAGTCTTAAAGTGATGTAATTCCTGCAAAACAAACTCCAAACAAAATCAAACGTTAGTCGTTAGAAATTAAAATCCTACATTTGATCCGTCTTCCTTTTGGTTCTTTTGTTTTTCGGCTCTTTTCAATTTTTCTTTGTCTCCCCCTATCTTGAGCATCTCTAAATGTTCTCCATGTTCTTGAGCATCTATGTTCTCCCCCTTTTGGTACGATCATCATTTTCCGTCTCCCCCATTTTCAATTTCGTTTCGTTTGTCCTCTCTTGATGATCTCATCTCCGTCATTTCTCTTCTCCCCTTTTGTCACAAATTGTCAAACAGTGAACATACTAGACAAAAGGAAATCACTAACAACATTAGTTCATAGAGAAAAGAGAGAGATAAAAGCTCAGTTCTGGTATATAACAAAAATGCAGATTGCGTACCTGTACCAGAAAGCAAAATCAAATAATTCCTGAAACAAATCCAGATTTTAGAATCTTTTCAAATACCGATTTGTATTCCATCAAGAAATCAATTTAAGTGCTTTAACAGTGAATTCACACAGATGTCATTCAATCCAATTAATTTCACAAAATTAAAAAGATTTACTCCAAATCATGAAAAATAAAGGTAAAACATTATAAACCGTTTTTCATGTTATATTCATCAAACACAAGTCATCAAAAATAATCTTGAGATCCAAAGTCTATCAAGATGTAACGGATTTACAAAGATGACTTACGGAGATTTCCAAATGACATCAATCTTGATTTCTACCCTTTCAAATTGAGATAAGCACTAAAATACCTAAGGGTGGCTCTTTGAGCATCTTTCAACTATCCCACCTTATACCAACCAGGAGATTGTTCAAATATAAGAGTTTTGCATATAAATCTCCAATGCTTCAACTAAAGATTTTCTCATAAAATACTATCAAGCATCCATAACATGTGGTAGCTTCACACACAAACCGGACGACCGGGTGGCAGCTCTTTCCAACATGTGGTGGTAGTTTTCACACTCCTTTCGGATGTAACTCTTTCCACATCTTTTGCAAATTATTTCAATACCCTTGTAAGAATGCAATCTCTTACGTGAAAGAATTAAATCCCAAATTTTAGTCTATCGGTTGTCTCACGTTTATCACAATGAATTCACACAACCGAGATAGATTAAGCATCTAAAGATCACACATGATTTCTAAAATTTGATGCTTATAATATCAAAAACTCCTATAATGAAGTATCTTCAAGATTATGATTAGGAGTAAAGTTGATAATCCAAATAAAATTAATTGGAGTGATTGAAAGTGAAAACCCTTTTTATTCAATGCACTTGTTCGTTAAAAACCCTTTTGTTCAAACAAACATAAAAACGAAGAGCATTGAAAAACATGTAATGCAAAGATTAAGAAAATATGAAGGAAAACCAATCAAAGCATTACATACAGTCATAAGCTATTTAGAACTTAAGACAAGGAAAGATATCACCTTTCCGAATCCAAAATGCTGGATTTTGGGTTGTCTTGATTCGTTGTGGCCGGGGGTTGTCCGCTTTGACTGTTGATCCACCTTAGGTCTTTGCCTCGCAGTGATCCACTTGTATGATTGATGTTGTGGCTCGGACCTTTGGTGGGTGAGTGAACTCCTTTGACTTGATGTGTCTTTTGATTCCGTTGAGTTCGCTCCGTAGATGAAGTTGCCGAAGAATTCTTCTTTCTCTTTTTCGGGCAATTCTTCACCAAATGTCCTTCAAGTCCACATAAGTGACAAGTTCTTCCTTTCATTTGATGTGGAACTTGAAGCATGCACAGTTTGGTCCTTTTTGAATCCCAAACCAACCTTTCTTGTTTGACCTATGTGAGGACCGGATCCCCACGTCGAGATACGGGATCTCTACAGCTCCCGGAGGCCATGTGGCGTGTTTTGGTATTTGTGCCCCAATTGGACATTAGTGTTGGGCTCAGGTGTTTTAATGGATCACGTGGGTGATCAATTGGACTCCGTCGGATCGTTAGAAGTGGTTTCGCGCGCCAAGTGATATTTAAATTGGACTCAGTGCGAAGTTTGGACCAAGATTACCTTTCCGGATGCCTTCGGCAAATTTTGGAGTTGGAATTTGGCGAAATGGACATCAAATTCGGATTCAGCGCGCGAAACGTTAAAACGGACTACCCACTTGTCATTTTTGAGCACCGGACACTGTTCACAGCCGGAACAGTGTTTCCGGCGCGGCGGCAGTCGGCGGACGGCCGCAGGCAGCGCGCGGACGGAGGCGCGTGCCGCCCGGTCGCACGCGGCAGGCGTGCGCCGGGGCTGGAGCGTTGCGGTCGGGAGTGGGCCGGTCCGCGGGCGCGGTCTACGGGGAGTGCGGGGCGCACGGTGGACCGGGGTTGACACGTGGCATCATCCTAGAGTGGGTTCACGGCGGTTGGTCTACGCAGTTTTCGGGATGGCTTGTGGTTTACGGTGCACTGGGCTGGGACACGGCAGGTTTGTATTGGTTCGGTCCACACGATTTCGGCACGGGTTCACTAGTCAGTGGCTTGACACGTGGCGTCTCCGATTGGTGGGTCTACTGTGCGCGCAGGGTGGCAGGCGGCGCGTCATGCACGTGGGCGCGGTCGGGCGACTCCCGCGCTTGGGGGGCCACGTGTCGTCGTCTGGGGGCGACGTGTCGCGCGGGGACGGCTGGGGTTTGCTGTCCGCTGTTTGGCGGGCGACGTGGCGGCCCAGGAGGGATTCGGGCGGCTACAGTGTTCGGCGCGGGGATTTCGGGCTGCTACAGTGCGCGCCCGAAAGTTCCCGCCGCCCGGAATCCGGACATATCCGGTATTTTCCAATGTTTCCTGCAGCCTATAAAAGGCGATCCGAGCTCCCTTTCTTCTTCCTTCTTTCCCTCCGCCGTTTTCCGGCCTCATCTCGCCTGGGTGGTCTTCAACAAAGATGATCCCCGAGTTTGATGCATCTTTCTGCAAAGTTTTGGGGATTTTTTGGTGGCACGCTTATCGAGGTTTCTATTTTTACCGGCGCGGCGCGACGCTCGTTCGTTTGTGGTCTTCTTCGTCGCGTTTTGGTGCGAGGACTCCCCCGGCCTACCCCGAGCACCTTTTTCAGTGATCTTGCGCCGTTGGCTTCACGACAGGTAGGGCTTATGTTTCCCATGTTTACTGGTTTTTCCCATTCCGAGTTTTTCATGGGTTTTTCGGATCATCTTGTAACCCCTTTTTCTGGGCGAGTTCTGGGACGCGGGCAGGTTTTTGGTGAAATCTTCGCGCACAGGCATCGGATTGGGGCGATTCAAGAGGCGATTTGCATCTACACATCACGAGGAATATGCCCAAATTTTCTTGAATTTTCTGAATATTTCTCGAGGTGAAGATTATCTGTGAACAGTAAATTGTTGCTACAGTTTTTGAGAGTAGTTTGATCGGGGTGGTTCCCTTGTCGGAATTGTTTCTCATGAGAAGCTCGGAATTGGACTGCAGGTACTCGTTTCGAAGTATCGACGCGAGGATTACTGTGGTATTTTTATTGGATTTTTATGGGCACTTGTGCAGCAGGTGAACTAGCACGGCTTTGGGACTGATTTTCAGATTGTATGTTTGGTTGATTTTGGAATAAAAGTGTAATGTTGAGCCTTATTGTTGTGCCCAGGGGTGTTTAGCTGTTTGAAGCCGAGGCTTGCGCGACTTGTACCGAGGGTGTTATGTTGGCAGATTTTGGACCGCGTGCGTCTACCACTTCACCGACTTCAGGTTTGCCTTGGTTAAGCGCTTCAGGTGGGTGAGCTTATTATAGTATTTGTTTAAGGCAATGTTTATGTTGTGGCAAGTATAAGTCCACTTGTGGGGATGTCACCCCTCTATGACTGATGCATGCATGTGTAGGGTACATAGTTTATATTGGTAAGTAGGTAAGCTTGTTATTGATATGGTATAAATGATTGCAAGAATAGTATTTATGAGGTATACTGAGGACTTGCATGACTTGGACATCTGTGTGATGACTAGTGTAAGCTTACCTAGGATAAGTTTTACCCTATGAAATTATATAACATGCCATGTTAGCACATAGCCTTTCTTGTGGTTGGATTATGATTTGGGACAGGATTTCGTAGCTATGTGCGGATTTGTACTCTGAGGAGTTATTATGATCATTCTATTATGAACTCTGAGTTGTGGACAGTTTTAGTTTGAGATTCCGGCATGTTGCTTTATTCCTACAGGAACTATTATTATGCTTTACCCCCTTTTATTTCCTTGAGGACAATTGCATGCTTGTATGGTCATGTAGTTAGGCCATCTTTTACTGCTGCACTACTTATTGGAACTTGACTTAGGAGAAACCATGCTTTTCCTTTCTCCTTCTTGTTAGTCAGGTGGTCAGTGTTGCTCGGGTTCGAGCAGGGGTCTGGATAGGTAGTCGGGACTTCGTGTCTGGGACAGGTTGGTTTAGTTGTGGGGCTTTGCGGCAACCGCGGATATTGGCGGTTGACCGATGTTTTCTATGCACCTGATTGGGTATCAGTTTTACTTAGTGGATGGAGTTTCCCACTTATCGTTTAGTTGCATCCGACTGAGGTCGGGTCTTTCTTTAGTGGTTGAGTTTTTCCACTTTGATCTGATTGATGATCAAGTCCTGCTGTTTCGAGATACTGTTGATGTTGATGACAGAGATGCTTTACTCGTGTGGGTAGCTCCCCTCGAGTGCCGCTCCGGAGTAGGCTTCCCGACCGTGTTGGGTTCCGTCAGACCGTGTTGGGTTCCGGTGAGACCGTGTCGGGTGCCGGTCAGACCGTGTTGGGGTTCCGGTCATTTGGACGAGCAGGCAGTGCCGGGTTTTATACCGTTCATTCGATTGAGTTTATTTCGGTCAAATACTTTTAATGGTTACACTCGTGCCTGGGGGCCGAGTGCAGACTGGTAGTTGAGTTTAGATCAGTGTAGGTATTGTTGAGAGCCGTCTGGTTGACGGTGGTCCCGTGTTGTTGCGAGTACTTTGACCGCTGTGTGAGAGGTTGAGCATCTTGATTCTATCCGTTCTGAGAGAGAGAGCGTGGATTTTGACCATAGCCTGCATGATCCTCTACTCGATAGCGAGCTAGTCCGTTGGACGCCCTACGTAATTCCTGCCCGTCCTTGGGAGGTGGTTGTAGGTGGATGCAGGTTGACTGGACCAGATGTGCAGTCAGCTCGATTGGGTCGTTGGTGCACTTTATGTGCTAGTGGTTGCATACCTGTTTGGTTCTCCCCTTTAGCCTTTAGTTAGGGGCAGGGTAGCTGTTGAGAGTTTTCAGCTTACTCATTTCAGTCTTATGACTTGGGTTAATTTTTGTCTCTTGAGGACTTGGTGGGCAGACCGTCGGTCTGGCGGTGGTACCCACTGAGAACTCCCGTTTTGGAGTAGTTCTCACACCCTTTGGGGGTTTCCCCTTTTTCTCCTCTCCTTTGTTTTGCAGAGTCTTAGCAGGTGTTGCCGACTCTGCGGTTGTTGATCGTGGCGAGGGAGTCGCGAGCTAGATCCCTACCCGGCGTTGGAGAGTAGCGGTACCCTTCTGAGGAGATCATCAGTAGATTAGCTGTTTCTTTTTCCCCTTTTGAGAGACTATTGTAGTGAGGATATTTGTATTGAGAGACTGTACACTGTTGTTTATATATTGGAGTTACCTCCCGGTTGGGTTTAGAGCTTGTACTCGAGGATTTGTATTATTATTATTTTGGGAGGCAGACAGTGTTGTTTATTTCCAGTTGTACAGTGATTGATTTTAGTTACAGCAGATTTTTATTTATAGCTCTGATATCTGTTTAGTTATAGAACTTTTCTTGCAGGTAGGACGCTGCCTATGCAGGTTGGCATAGGTGGCGGATCTGTTTGGCGGGCCCGGGTCGCAGTTTCGACCCCGGGCGTGACAGATTAGAGTGGTATCAGAGCCTAGGTTGTAGGTCATGGTGACTTAGAAACCCTAGGCTTATGGTTGACCTTTGGTTGACTTGTGAGAGTCGTGATTTTGCGAGAGTCCTGATTGAGTTTTATACCTCTCCCAAGGGACGGGAGGAGTGATTGGCATGTTTATTCTCCTAAGTAATTATGTTGGCTGCAGACAACATAATGCTGTGGAACGGGTGACATGCTTTAGACTTTCGCTGGATTGGGTCGAGTGTTGTTGTGTGCGTTTTTGTTGTTTCGTCGTGGCGAGCGGTGTCTCCCCGACGTTGGGTTTTGACCCGTGTGCATCCTGTCATGGCAGTTGAGCTTGAGCAGTTGGTTTGGGCCGGATACCTGGATTGAGGTCAGAGAACCCGGACCCAGATGACAGGATTGTCAGAGGCTTATCAGCGGCTGTGGGAGCAGCTGGTCTTGGTGACACAGTTGTCGGAGCACTGAGTAGCCCCCTCTGTGCCAATGTTTAGTGTCGAGGCACCGAGGCAGGGTGGATGGTTGACAGCTGGTGAGCTGTGGGACATGATCGACCTATTGAGCCATATTTGGCAGATGAACCCACCCCGACTCGTAAGATTGAGTTTGGAGCCTTTGGAGCAGAGTCGTGGCTGGTGGTGATGGAGTGATTAATTGAGAGCCTCCCTGTGCTTGAGAGTGTATGCAGTTGTTGAACTGCGCGCTCCAGATTCGAGGGACGAGGCGCATAGGATATATGAGACTGGGAGTGGATTGCGCCAGGACACCTTTCTGTTATTCAGTCCCTCCATTGTAGATTTAGACGCCTCGTTGGAGCAGGCACAGTGTATGAGCGCGGCATTGCAGTTCCTTTGGATAGGGATCTGCCGCCAGAGTGAGTTCTGGATTTTTGGCGCTTGGCGCCGGATGATGAGGACAGATCGGCCGGCAGGGGCATGACTAATTTTCTTTTCTTGGATGACGATTCCCGAGATGTCAGAGGTCGAGTGGACCCCGAAGGCGACATCAGTATTTTATCAGAGTGGCGCAGCGATAGCGTGGATTTGTTATCTGCGGAGGACCTTATTCGTCGCCTCATTGTGATCAGAGACAGAGTCGTGCTCCTAGTGATAGCCCTGATTTTCAGGCAGATTGAGCGACAACCACTTGCTTTGAGCGGATGAATCTGTGCCGCCCGGTTGGAGGGCGCCACGGTATGGATTGAGTGTCGCAGGTGGGATTTCACCACGGTAGTCGGAGTTAGAGCATGTTCCACTCTTACATGGGTTAGAGGCAGATTTGTTACCACGTGCACTAGAGGTACAGGTTCCTGTTGTTGTTGTGCACGTGGAGGAGGCTTTTGGATCATGTCCAGTGCGGCCGAGACCGCGAGACCCGGCAGAATTATTGAAATTATAGCACTTAGGTGTTTTGACCTTATGCTTGAGATGGTTGGGCACATGCCACAGGATGTTCGACTGCGGCAAGAAGAGGACTTGATCTTCGGCAAGACAGGCAATTGGAGCTTACTCCGTTGAGTTGTTAGAGCACTCAGTTTTAGCGACAGGGTGAGAGGTGCTTACGGCGGCACCGGACTCGC